>RCUC01168609.1:0-57091 GCA_003697995.1 Taxidea taxus jeffersonii
CTCCACATGAGGACCTTTATATCTGTTCCCTCTGTGTGGAGTGCTCCTCTTGGATAACCACTTACCAAACCCCCACCTCTAGGAAGTCCTTCTCACATTTCACCTTCACACTGTGGCTTACTTTCTGCAATGTTTCACTGCTCTATTTAATTTTCCTAGCTCTGCAGAACCTCTTTCATCTGCACAACTGCCTCTGTCTTGAATTTTTTAATTTTTTTAAATTTAAATTCAATTAACCAACCCATAATACATCATTAGTTTCAGATGTAGTGTTCAACAATTCATCAGTTGCATATAACACTCAATACTCATCACATCACATGCCCTCCTTAATGCCTTAATTCTTTTTTTTAATTTTTTTAAAGATTTATTTATTTATTTATTTGACAGACAGAGATCACAAGTGGGCAGAGAGGCAGGCAGAGAGGGAGGAAGGGAAGCAGGCTCCCTGCTGAGCAGAGAGCCTGATGCAGGGCTCGATCCCAGGACCCAGAGATCATGACCTGAGCCGAAGGCAGAGGCTTTACCCCACTGAGCCACCGAGGCACCCCTGCCTTAATTCTTAAGTGTTCTTTTAACAAGTGACCCTGCATTTGCATTTCACACAGAACCCCACAGGTTATGTAGCCACCCTTACTTAAAGATCTCTACTTGCCTCCGTTTTCTGATTTATAAAATACAGACAATTAACAGTACCTTCCTCATGGGAATTTTGAGAGGATTAAATAATATAGTAAGTGTTAAGTGCCAGGCATGTATTACTTACATATTCATTCACAACAATTTGATTGTCTATGATGTATTGGGCACTGTTCTAGGCACTGCAGAAATGCCTATGGACAGTTGCTGTCATGGACCTTACATTCCAGTGAGGGAACGACAGTTGCTATCACATGGAATAAGTACTATGCAGGGAACAAAACAGAGTAATGTGATGGAGTGGCTGGATGACCACATTAGCTTGGGTAGTTGGGGGTGGCTTCCCTGTGAGGTAACATTTAAATGAAAACTGAAGACAAGGGGGAAAAAACGAACCATGCAAAAAGTAGGGGGAAGAGTATTCCAGGCAAAAGGTGTAGCTCCCCGAAATGCCAAGGATGGGAACTCACTTGGGGGTGTCGGAGGCACAGAGTAAAGGCAGGGCAAGTGTTGCCACAGAGAGCATCACAGAGTGCTCCAGGATGAGGCCAGAGAGAAGACTGGAGCCCAGACCCAGTAGATCCCAAAGCCACAGCAGCAGGCTGGTGCTGGTTAGCACTGGGATGGCAGGTCATTCAGGAGTTGTAAGCTGGAAAAGCCTGATCTTACGTACATGTTTAAAAGAGGACTCTGACTGCTATTGGGAGAACGGGTTGGGGAAGCCAAAGGTGGAAGGAAGTGTGTCAGGTAGGTTGCAGCTTTACCACCATCATTATGGAAGCAAGAGATGAGGATGGCTTGAAGCAGGACCATCGTGGTGGAGGTGAAAAGTGGTCAGATCCACCATCAGATCTGACCCATTGCAGGTGGAATTGGTAGGAATTGCTGATTTCAGCAGTGAGGAAAAAAGAAGAAACAAAAATGATTCGGGCCAGTTGAGCAGATCCGTATTCACGATGATCACATAAATACCAAATATGATGATGTAAATACCAAATGATTCGTATCAATTAATTAAGTAATTAACCATGAATCCTCATGAAGAATCACGATATTCTCATGGGCTAACATCCTAACCAGAAAGGCCCCTGGGTGAGGGCTGGTGCCGGTGGTGTCAGGGAATGTCAGTGGACAGACCGCCTGACTGTGGGAGAGGAAGAACCCTGAATGGGAAGTAGAGGGGGAAGCTCAAGGGGAACTTTGCCTACTTTACAGTTTTGCCAAAAGCAGGACCTGCTGACTGGTCTCTACAAAAAGGAAAAACAAAATTTAAAAAAAAAAAAAGAAAAAGTCTGCCTCATGGAAAGATTTAAACTAACAAAGGAAGAGGAAAGGGCCAGGAGGACGGGGATACATGTGTTTGGACACATCCCCCTCTTGGGAAAGCTGACTCCTGAAAAGGCCAGTATCTGATGAGTGTGCAGGAAGCCCTTTTGCCCTGTCAGTTCCTAATAACAACCGGTGCATTCTATTTACCGTCTCAAAGCCCAGGGCAGAGGAACCAGGAGGGGTGTTCGGGGCCAGGTAAAGGCATGGGCATTCATCCATCTGTTTGTTCAGCCCTTTCTGTAGGATGGGAAGCATTACGGAGAGGGAATGCCTGGGCCCCAATGTACCTGCTACCTGAAGACACAACATTCCTACCAAAACTGATAGCCCCTTGAGCCCCATTGCAATGATATCCTTCCTGGAAAATTCAGTCCTTAAGGAATGGCAACGTACTAAGGGTACTTCTCTAGGAAGATTAAAAATTTAACGTAGAAGGCTAAACACATATATAAGCTAGGGCATGCTATGTGAAATTGCTGGAATTAGTCTTTTTTTTTTTTTTAACCTAAAATAGTGACTATTGCATATGGTTCAACCTGATATCTGCCTTGGTAGGCTAATAAAATCAGGTGGGCAAAATTCATCCATGGCAACAAAACTTATCTTAAATATATCCCACTATCCTTTCTTCAAAATCCTAGAATGCTTCTGTTTCCTTTGAGAAAGTAATTTTGAGGGACTGGAGCAATTTGGATTACTTGCAGGAGAAAACGATTTACCCATATTCCTCCAGTATACACCCAGCTTTCAAGTCAACCACCAAAACGTTCAAGGCTTAAAGAAGCTGGAAGTGGGAGAAATCCCCTTGGGCTGAGAAGTGTGAAAAGAAATATTCCCAGTCCTGTAAATGTAGAGGAGGAGAGGGAGTATCACGTCTCCCCATTCCATTACTTTACCACGGAAGTGGTGTGTTTGCTCAAGGGCAGGGTCAGTGGTTTGGGGCGGGGCTGGAGCCAGACTCTTGTATGTCAAACCAGCTCTCTTTTCTGAACCATACGCGTGATACATAGAAAGAGTGAGAATTTGTGGATGAAAATCACTTCGTTCATAAAAAAATAGAAAAATATTTAACATACTTGCAAGAATTTGATTTTGTAGATATCAAAATAGTAATCTAATAATAATAATAATCCAACAGAATAAAATGTGGAACACAAACCAAGGAGATTTCAGATGATTCATTTAGAGGAAGGTGCTATGGCAGAGCAGTGGCACAAAGAGCAGGGAAAACTGATTCCATAAGTGGCTTAGAGAATTTAAAGAAAAAAAGAGAATATGCTTTGTAGTGAAAAGAAGGGCGATCTGTACCCCAATGTTCATAGAAGCAATGGCCACAGTCACCATTGTGAAAATGGTGGAAAGAGCCAAGATGCCCTTCAACAGATGAATGGATAAAGAAAGTATGGTCCATATATACAGTGGAGAATTATGTCTCCATCAGAAAGGATGAATACCCAACTTTTATATCAACATGAACAGGACTGGAAGAGATTATGCTAAGTGAAATAAGTCAAGCAGAGAGAGTCAATTATCATATGGTTTCGCTTATTTGTGGAGCATAAGGAATAACACAGAGGACATGGGGAGATGGAGAGGAGAAGTGAGCTGGGGGAAATCAGAGGGGGAGATGAACCGTGAGAGACTGTGGACTCCGAGAAACAAACTGAGGATTTTGGGGGGGCAGGGGGTGGGGATTGGGTGGGCCTGGTGGTGGGTATTATGGAGGGTACGTATTGCATGGAGCACTGGATATGGTGCATAAACAATGAATTCTGGAACATTGAAAAGAAATTTTTTAAAAATTTAAAAATATTCTGAAGATGGCGGCATTTTAGTTGAATTATCTAAACTGCTTGTTTATACAGTTGAGAAAATTTCACTTCCGTAAGTTACTCTGTCAATCGTTAGTATACACCAAGCACTCTTCCAAATATTTGGGAATCCCCGTCCTTAGGGAGCATATATTCTAATTAGACAGACAGAGAACTAACCATAAGTACAGCAAATAAACAAATTGTAGAGTGACTTAGAAACTGATACATGCAAGGAAAAAGAAAAAGATCAAGATAAGAAGAAGTGGGAGTACCAGGGTGGGAGAGATGCGTGTTGCAGTTTTTAATAGAGTAATCTACACAAGTCTTATAGACAGAGAGGGTTTGAACAAGGACTTGAAGGAAATAAAGAAGTTAGCGAAGGGTCTCTTTAGGGAAGATCGTTCCAGGCCTAGACAAGCCACTAAGATAGAGGAGGGACTGGCTTCACCACATGCTCCATAGTGCTGGTGTGGTGCCTGATCCTAGTACATGCCTGAAATCGTTCATATGGAATAAGGAGCTTGGATCCATCCAGTTTAGCCATAATGTACCATGCCGTGTACAACAAGACCAGCAGACCATGCAATGCCCTGTTGGGAATTTTTGACCCAACCCTCAGTTCTGGTCCAAGTATGCCTATGGTTAATCTCAACCATATTCTTTATACTTGCTCTTTAAGACTTCTGCGACCAGAGCTTTCTTTCAGTGTGACAATAAATAGCACCCAATTCAGTTCTGCACTTTAATGACTGACTTAGGTGAACCACAGATAATCCACCCGTGACCTTAGGCATCAGATATCAGAATGGCAGTCTACCCTAACAGGCAGATAGAGTGAGATTACCTGGCATCTGTTATTAGTTCATACTATTTGATTGACCCTAACTAAATCATTCAAACCCTTCATGCCTCCACTTTCACATCTAAGAAATCAAAATTTGTATTCTCTGCCAAGTCTATTTCGCAAGGTTGAAATAAGGTTTAAGTGAGGTAATATGTGCAAAAGTATGATGGAGGCAATAATGCACGATGCAACGTGACTTATCCACTTCTATGTCCCCAGCCCAGCATAGTGTCTGACATTCCGTAAATGTTTGTTGAAAAACGAATAGGTAAGTGAAATTTACAGTGTAATAACAATCAAGAAAAAAAAAATCATCCTGTTAGATACAACTCAAACCTACACAATCAAAGTAAAGGTGGGCATTTGGGATAGCTATCTCTATAAATAAAGCCAAATAAAATATTTAGACTTTCACTTGAAGATTTTTTAAACAGAAGTTATTTCAAAACATGATTAAAAAATTATAGAACACTCCCAGTTTAACTGAAGTCTTCTGATCCATAAAAACACAAGATATTCTTCCCCGAGGCAGGGAAGGGAGAAAGACAAAGGAAAAAAGAATTCATTATCAGCAGATCAGTACAAGAAAGAGAATTTTTTTTCAAATGAAGACAAATGTGAGTTCCTTTTTAATCATTTACATATTTGGAATATAAAGAGCTGTTGAATTGTTTCAATGTTACAATAAGATGTAAGGAGAGAAGGAAGTATTTTGTATGCTGGCCAAGATGCTGTGAGTGCTAAAAATTCTGCCCAATGAGTACATAGACACACCCACACAAAAATGTCCAGGTGAATGTGACCCCAAATTATCTGTTTAATAAAACTAGATTCTGTTGCAAATGCTTACCAAACTACCTGAAAACCACATGCTCAGGCAGAGAAATCCATCTCTCCTACGGAGACATTATCTTTAATGGTAAAACTGAGATTTAATACTGTGAACCAAGATTTTGAAAGCCTATTTTGTTAGTCTTATTTGCTCCACACTGGTCAACATCTAAATTTATCAAGGACCACATCAGACAGAGAGGACTCAGTTGGGATAAGAAGCATTTCCAAAGAGTCCTCACTGATTTCTCCTACTGGAAGTTCTCAGGGACATATGATTATTTTTCCCTTTTCTAAATCTTTACTTCCCAAAGTGAAAATTCAGAAAGGGGAAAAATTCTAGGAGCTGTTCGATTTGTGAAACCATGTGAAGCAACAGTTTCAATTTTCTAGACCCAAGAAAGATCAAAACCCAGCTGCTACCCTGAGATCATTTTCTTCTTCCGTCTAGCAAAAACTGCTGAGAGAATCAAGTCTGAATTCTAACCAGAAAATCAACCTTAAATCCACTATTTCTGCCCTTTTTTTTCAGCAAAGCAAAAAATACAATTGATCCCCATATAAACTGCTAGGTTTGTCCTACTTCAGAAGTATTAACTTTTGCCCCATTGGCCACCTCACAAGGTCCATAAGGATCTTGCTCAAGATTCAAGAACAAAAGCATGTCAATGTCATGTGAATGCCTCAGCATCAGCCTCTGATTCCATACTACCTGGGTTCAAGTCCCTGTTCCACCACTTACTAGCTTTGTTACCTTAGACAAGTTACTCAACTTTTCTCTGCCTCAGTCTCCTCATCGGTAAAATGGGGGTGGTGATAAGATAATGACAATAAGGAAGTCATAGACTTGTGGGGAAGATTCAGTAAATTGAGTTAAATATTTTTTAAAATACCTGGCACATATAAAAGCTAGTGCCTGGGTTTGTGATGTGGAGGAGGAGGATGGTGAAGACAGTGACAATGATGGTGAAGGTGATGACCCCCTTCTTGGCATGCAGACATGAGATGCTTTATTACTCAAAGTGACCAAGGACTGAAATCTCAGTAGAAAGCATGATGTAGAGAAAGGAGCTGTTAAACACTAACAACCCAGAATCCTGGGGCCACAGAGGACACTGTCACCCAGGAAGGGTCTCAGCTCATCTTCTGCATTTCCCAATATGGGAAAACTCTGCAGATTCCAGTCCGG
This sequence comes from Taxidea taxus jeffersonii, assembly GCA_003697995.1. NCBI lineage: Eukaryota > Metazoa > Chordata > Mammalia > Carnivora > Mustelidae > Taxidea > Taxidea taxus. Next base: position 6,647 of record RCUC01168609.1, read on the forward strand.
GAGTAAATCTTCTCACTCAAGAGGCAACCAGCCCCTCTCGAGTAACCACACTGAGAACAGATGACGGGAACAAAGGAGCCGTGTGCTAATCCAGGAGGACCAAGCAGGAAGCTGTGAGAATGCAGAAGGGCAGTACTGCGTGAAGGAAAGCCACTCCCACATCTAGAGCAAGTGACAGCAAGGTTACTGATTAAAAACCCTTGACTCAACGTGATTCTGAATGGCTAGAGACTGAGATTACAACGATCTGTCAGAAAGGGAATATGGATGGCAATTGAGAAAGTGACACTCCCCACTAAGGGGGAACACACAGCTCAACAGAACTGGGGTGACTCAGGACAGAGGAAATGCAGACGCAACTCCGAGCTGCACTGGGAGAAGGGTGGAGATCTGTGTAGCTACTGTCTATGACACTGGCATATTTTAACAATACAATAATAATGGTTAAGAGTAATGGAACACCCACTATGTGTTGGCACCATTCTGAGCACTTTGCTTGTTAATTGCAGGGACAGGTGGTGGTAGAGATTTGAAATAACTTGAAGAACCTCCATTTGTAGCAATCAAATGAGCTTAACAGAAATAAAATCAATTAATAAAACTATTCAGACAACTTCTAAAAAAAGCTATGTAAGTTATATGTATTTTTAATACAACTAATTAATGAAGCATAAGGATTTTAGGAAATGCGAGTATGGGTTCATTTTATTATTTCCCCAGGGACCTAGCCTATTCCAAGCCCCAGATATTTATTTATGTCCTTCAGAGAGAAAAGGATCAGAAAGAAGTTTTCAACCTCTTTCCCTGGTATAAGGGAAAATGAAGGCAAGACTCCTTCTAAGACAGATTAACCTCAAGATCTCATTGGCTTCATCAATAATTGTCCAATTTTCCTCAAACAACAGTCCCAAGCAAGCAGCTTCACCCAGGAAGATTTGGAAACGATTTGTTCTGAGCCCCACACCGGGAAGTTCTGATTTGATTGTTCCGGACAAGGGTCTGACATTGGGGAATTTCTTCTAAACTCCTCCAGGTTCCTAAACCAGGATTGAAACGCCCTGAACCAAGGGATTGTAAGAACTTCTTCATCTGGCATCTTTTGTTCAGACCTCTGGGTTAGCCTCTGAAGAGCCTGTCTGTATTGAAAGTTTGTTAGATTACTGACCCACATAATATAACACTGTTTCCAAAATTCAAAGAGAGAAAGACTGCAGGGGGAGAAGAATCATTCAACCAAAACTAGTGCCTATAACACAGGAGTCTCTCAGTTAAGTCTGTGTCATGAGACACACCCTCATCTCCTATCTTGTTGATAAGCCCAGACTTTATCCTTTCCGGTTCTGAGCCTGATGCTTTTCCATCACATCAATGAAACTGGAACACTACCTCCCACTTGTTTTTGGGTTAAATAGTCATTGTTTTAGGCAATAGAGGGTAGTGGTTAATAGTACTGCCTCCAGGGTCACAGAGTTTGAAAACTGGATGCCCACCTACTGGCTGTGTGACCTTAGAAAAATTGCCAAACCTCTCTGACTCCATTTCCTTATCTATTAAGGGGGGGGATAATCCTATTTCACCAAGAGCTGTGAGGATTAAAAGGGGTAATCCATGGAGAAGTCTAGCATAGTGACTAACATATAGTAAGTTTTCAACAAATGTTGACTGTTACTATTTGTTTTTATTATTTTCCAAATGCAGGTCTCTGCCCTAGGCTCTCAGACCTACAGAGAAGATGAAGGCATGCCCCCATCCTGAAGGAATTCACAACTGGGCATGAGATATAGACATGCAGACATACAGACTGTGACAGATATGACCGGGCTTCTGTAGTATTATGTGCAAAATGCCAGGAGAGTTTCCAAGGTGGTATTGGAGGGGCAGGACAGGAAGGCTTCCTGTAAGAGCTGGCATTTGATCTGGGCCTTGAAAGGGAAGATGAGACCTACAGGCTCAGTCACTTGTCAGGACATAACATGGAAGAGGGGAAAGCATGAGTTGAAACCCCAACTGTTGGTGACTGCAAAGAGACTTTTTTTTGCAGTAAAGCTTGCCAGCCATGCCACCACTCTCTCCCAAGTCAAGGCCCTGAGTTTCTGCAACATTCCCTCTGTGGGATCATTCCCACTTAGGTGCACTCCCACAAATACTGCCTGGCAACAAGCTTGGGACTTAGGATTCTGAGAGAGAGGCCTGCAGTTTTCCATGGTGTGGTCATACGCATGTTGGTGGAGCTGTGGGTCCAGGAGGAGGCAGGACCAGAAGTGGGATAGACAGAGCAGTAGGAGGCAGGAGCTTGTTCTTGGGAGTTTCATAAGGCACAAAAATTCCAGAACGTGTCTCCGCCTCAGCCTCTTCAGGATATCCTGTCATTCAACCAAGACATATATAGAGTTGAGAGTGACCAATTTCATCCCGACCCCTGGATTTGCCACTTTTCCTGTCTTGAGGCCGTTCTCACATATCATCGGCTTCAATTCAGGAGAAAGGGGGGAAAGGGTTTAAAAGCAAACACTGAAATGAAAGAGAATTCACTGAGAGTTCATCAGACCACGAGAGAATAGCTGAGTACTTCTGACAAGTGCTCCTCTCACCATGCTACAAAATCTCCTACTTTTTCTTCTTGGATTGGTTGTACACAATTCCTGCTCCCTGCCTGAAACTACAGACCAGGTAAGATGACACCTGGTCGCTTGTTATTTTTCAGGTTTCTGGTGTGTTCCAAGTTTTTTGCTTCCCTCTGTTGTCATGGGTAGAGAGTACTTTCTGGACTTTATACAATAAAGTGAAAGCCAGTGGAGAATCTGATCCTAATGGTGGCATGCAATCCCTCTGACAGCGTGCTCATCCAACTGGTTCTATTCCTAAACCACCCTTGCTAGGAGCTCTGATTTAATGCTAACATTCCTCTTTTTCCACTGCTGATGTTGGTATCCTGGGGAGGTTGTTTGTTTGTTTTCCTTTGTTTTAATAGTCTCATCGCTGTGTCATTTTGAATATAGGAAATAACAGTGGTTGAAGAGAGATGAATAGAGAGGTGTTCTGGGGCATTCCAGGTGGAATGATGTCTGCTTGAGAAAGACAGTATTCCAGAATGTTTCAGGAACTCATCCCTTCTACTTTCCACAAGTTGTACGAAAAGTACCCAGGGCAGTCGTGCCAGCAGCTCCGATGAAGGACGCCCACACGCCAGTGTCTCGAGCAGGCTCACATGTGCTAATAGACCTGTTGGGTATCAGATGTACAGCGAGGTCAGCCAAAACCAGGGGTATGAGCAAGGCAGCCTGGTGATTCTAAGATGCAGTTCACAAGGCATGATTTCTGCTCTATTCATCATAAAACTTAAACATGATGTTACATGTGTACCAGGCAAATTTTTATCAGTGCCGACTTGATGCCAGTTGGCAGTGCTCGGATGATGCTTTTCACAGAAACACTAGAAGATAGCGTCACCGTTCAGTGCTCCAGCTCAGAGGTTTGAGAGCGGCGAGCTGGAACAGTGGCCCTTGTTTGTTTAACAAATATTTCTGAGGACCAGTCACTGTGCTCCACAGCCGACTAGCTGTTCAGACTTGAGAAAAATAGACAGTCTCTCGAAACTTCAGTTTCTCCCCCAACAGTGCTCTACAGCCGGAATAATCATCCTCCTCATCACCACCACCATCAGCTTCAACTAAGCTTGCCTTAATGGGGAAATCAGGCCTCGACTGCTGTTTAAAGCTGAGTTTGCTTTTCAGAGGAGACCATAGGAGAGATAAAATGACCCATTTCATTTGAACAAGACAACGTGAAAACAAGAGACTTCTTGAAAAGAGACATTTAAGTCTGGCCTTTTAAGAAAGAAAAGGAAAAGTAATGTCCTTACATATACTTATCTAAGTGGGAAAACCTAATATAAAGAAAATCCTGCTTTAAAAAATCTGGAGGTTCCATGAGCCATTAAAGGGAGTTGAATCAAACTCTAACTAAAGGTGGCTTTTATTACTATTCCATAAAGAATGTTCCAGAGCTATTTTGATTCATAAAGATCACCAAATGAAAGCTGCTCATACAAATAGATTTTTTTTTTATATATATGCCACCGTAGAGCATGCAAGGAAGAGGAATAGCTAATCAGGGAATCAGAAAACCAGTAACCTACAGTGTGACTTTAGCAGGTCACTGAACCTCCTCTTCCCTTGGTTTTCTCTCCGCTAGAATAGGCATGATGAAACCTGCCCTCCTTATCTTCAGCATGGTCAAGATCAAATAAGATGATGCCCTTGGAAGTATGCATAACCATACATTTCTCTATAAAAATAAGATTTCTTCTTATGCAGCCTTTATCCATCTCAGTAAACTCGGAAGTAATTATAGTGTTCTCACCATCCCTACCTAGTGCTGGGCCTGTGCTGTTTGGGGATAAGCATAAGTAAGAAGGAAGAGACATGGTCCCCTCCCACAAGGGGTTTCTAAAAGGAAAGCAAAGACAACAAAATGTGTTCCACTGGCCAAACACATGAAGAGTAGAAGTTGAGAGAAGGAAAAGAGGTGTGTATGGTCTTGTGGAAGTGGCATTGTTCCACAGGGCCTTGAAAGATGAAGTCTGGGTAGCCAGGAGGGGAGGGAAGCACATTCCTATCAGGAGAGGCAATAAACAAAACACAGAGGTGGGGATGGAGAAGCATCACAAGAACTAGCATTTACTGCTTATGACCTTCCAGATCCTGGACCAGGCAATTTGCATGTGTTATATCATGTAAAGGTCTCATTAACCTGGAGAGTGGTGACCAATGCCTCCCCATTGTAGAGGATGGCAAAGGGTAGGGAATTCATTTAAGACTGTACACTTAGCAAAATACAGTGTTTGACGTGGGGGTTTGAGAGGTAGGAAAAGAATAAATGAAACAAGATGGGATCGGGAGGGAGACAAACCATAAGAGACTCTTAGTGTCACAAAACAAACTGAAGGGGGCCGCGGGGAGGGGGTTAGGGAGAGGGTGGTGGGGTTATGGACATGGCGGGGGGGTGTGCTGTGGTATGTGCTGTGAAGTGTGTAAACCTGGCGATTCACAGACCTGTACCCCTGGGGCTAATAATACATTATATGTTTATATATATATTAAAAAAAAGATACAGTGCTTGATTCCAAGCTTAGGTCTTTTAACTCCCAAACTGAGTCTCTCTTCATTGCATGAAGCTGCTTCTTAAGCTTGATGGGAAAATGAGGGAGATTGGAGAGAGGGGACCAAATCCATTCGGGAGGACCAGCATCAACCTCTCGGACAATGAGGGATCCTGAAAACCGGGCCAAAATGGGTCTGCATCCTTCATTTTAGCCTCTGATTCTCTACTGCCTAATGTTGCTAAGCAACAGTTTCTAGGGACTCTCTTGAATTTCCCACAGCTCATTTCATTCAATCAACTAATGTTTACTAAGCACTACTATGTGTCAGACCCTGTTCTAGGTGCTTAGGGTATACTCAAGGGCAAAACAGAAAAACATCACTGCCTCCTGGAGCCCATATTCCAGCTGAACTATAATCAAAAGATTGCAAACATCTCTGGAGCAGAAACTATATGCTTCATAGCATTTCGTACCCAGGCTAGACTATTTCTGGAGAACCAGTGCTGAAAGAATAATCTTTTTTTTTTAATTTATCTATTTGACAGATAGAGAGATCACAAGCCGGCAGAGAGGCAGGCAGAGAGAGAGGGGGGGAAGCAGGCTCCCCGCTCAGCAGAGAGCCCGATGCGGGACTCGATTCCAGGACCCCGAGATCATGACCTGAGCCAAAGGCAGAGGCTTAACCCACTGAGCCACCCAGGTGCCCCTGAAAGAATATTCTTGAGACCTGTTGGTCTACAACCAACGGACCCTAAATAACCACTTTAAAATTACACACTATATTTCAGGTTTCCCATTTGGGGACGTGTGTGTAATGACGTTACCTTGCTTCGCTGAATTCCAGACTTTAGATCAAGGGTAGCAAACAGGAACAAGCAGCCTCCTTCCTACCCACAGCCATGGCAGACATTGCTTGTTGGTCCCAACACTCTTTCTAAATGAGGTTGAAAGTAACTAGCTGGTCATTACCAATCAACCTTGTTGCCATCCCTGTTATTTCACTGACTTAAAGCCAATGGGGAAGAATGATCAACCAAGGCTCTGCTAACGGGACTTGATTTTTTTTTAATTTTTTTATGTTTTCACAGGCAAAAAGATGTGATAAGAAATCTCTGCTTACAATTAGAACTGAGTGCCAGTCTTGCTCACTGAACTTGGGAATTCAATGCCCAGATGGTTACACCAAGGTTACCAATGGCTCCGTGGGGGTTCGAGATTGCAGGTATTCACAAGAAAATAAGTATGCTCGAGTCTTGAAATTTAAGGGATTGTGAATCCAGATTGAAACTTCCCATCTCAAAAACTACAAAGCATTTCCATAATGTTCCCTTATCCTAAGACTACATTCTGTCTACTCGCAATTTACAGCCTTGAATCTAAAAAATATATTATTGATTCACATTTTAACACAAAATTAACTATATTGCCTTGCATATAAACATTCTCCCTTCATCTTGCCTTTCTTTATTTTGAAAATATGGGTTTTGTTTCATTTGGAGAGGGTTTTAGTCAGAACATGGACTAAAATGCCATGGGTCTGACCGTCATCTTACCAACTAGCTATGGATCCCAAAACTGATTAGAACCTGAAGAGGGAAGACAAAGGAATTACAGCTTTGTGCATTTTATGGGAGCATTGCATCCCCGAAATCCTCTTATGATTCAAAACCTCCATAATTCAAGGCTAAGCCTCGCAAAGGATGATGAGCAGTTTCGCTTTCTTGCTAATGGAAGCAACCATACAACTCAAATGTGAACACAATGTTTTGTTTACTCAGTCTACTAGTTTAGACATTAGACATCTCTCAATCAGTTCATTCTTAATTCAGGGATGAGGAATTAGTATTTTTTTTATTTTGTACAAAACAAAAACTAAACACTATTTTAAATTCATGTTGGCTTAATGTGACCGTGATATATTCTAAAACCGAAATCATCAGTTTTAACAAAAGGTTCCAAATACTAACTGACCTAGAATTAGCAAGCATATGCGACAGTTGACCATTCGGGTACCAAACCAGGCACACATCTGTGACCAGATTCTCTTAAAAAGTATATAGAAAGAAGAAGGGTTCAAGGGTAAAATTATGTGCTGAATTTATTGAGGACGTTTTTATACTGGCTACTTTTTTCATAGCAAGGTGGACACTTGGTTATAATCTTCCCACCTTACCATCCCCTTCCAACACACACACACACACACACACACACACACAGGATAAGATTATTGCACTCATGCTCTCTGTTTTAGAATTGAAGACTTGGATCTGTCATTCATTTATGCTGAAATAAATCCAAGGTTGGTTCTTTTTTTTTTTGGTTTAAGATTTTATTTATTAATTTGACAGAGATCACAAGTAGGCAGAGAGTCAGGCAGAGAGAGAGGAAGGGAAGCAGGCTCCCTGTTGAGCAGAGAGCCTGATGTGGGGCTCGATCCCAGGACTCTGGGATCATGACCTGAGCTGAAGGCGGAGGCTTTAACCCACTGAGCCACCCAGGCGCCCCCCAAGGTTGGTTCTTAAGGGGAAGTTTGGTTTACCCTTGGCTCCCCCTTTTCCCATCTTTGTGAAAAGATGCCCCTTCCAGTATTCTCAAGCTTCCAGAGGAATTGTCACCTCTGTCTTCAGCTTGACTGCCCATAAAGCCAGTAGCTCAGGGACTGGATTAGAAGTACATGATTGAACTCACCATCACTCTATTCTTAACAGCCTAGTTGAAAGAAACGATATTCTGGAGGATTGTCACCAGATATACTAAAGCCAAAACCTGGAATAAGTCATCCATGCGGAGATTTCCAATGGTATTTAGCCTCCACAGAAATGCTGCTCCAGATCTGTACCTCAGATGGTATACAAACTGTTTTAAGAAATTCATCACTACATCTCCCTTGAGGACACGGTGGCAAATATTGCCCATTATATTACACCGCCTCTCACAAAAATGTCTACATCTACGGTATCTTAAAAAAAAAAAATGCTAATCCTAAGCAGCTGGTTAATTTTAAATCCAGAGATCCTGTGCATCACAGAACTCATGATCTTTTCCTTCTCGCATTTGGTGGCAACAAGAGTGAGGTGCATCTTTAGCATATTCCTAGAACCTAACACTATTTCCGATCTACTAACCTCACTTCTGACATCACTGTAGATATTCTACCTTCATCTGCATTGTGTTCTGATTTTTTCATCCATTTTGTACAATTAAAGGTAAATCATGATTAAATTTTGTTCTCCCTAAATAAAAAAATGAATTCAATCTCTGTTGGTTTTTTTTTTTTTAATATAGGCAAGTCTAAAGAAAGACCTAAATAAAAATCTGGGCTAATCCCACTGTCCAGAGTTATCTGCATTATTCTGATCACAGGTTTATGTCTTCTCCTTCCCCTCCAAGGTACATCTTTGAGATCAGGAAGTACTCGCTGTCTCTTCCTGGATGCCGCCACATCTGTAGAAAGGACTATGTCCAGCCTCAGTGCTGTCCAGGCCATTGGGGCCCAGACTGCATGGGTAAGTGGCACAGCACTTTTCTTGGACCTTGATACTCACTTCTCGATGTCCCATTTCACAGAAAATCAAAAGGAAGGAAGTCCGATAAATGGAGAGTGTCAGCACCTTTTTCTAGAAAGTTCCATTTCAGTCTATATGTAGAAAAATCTTTCTTGCTCTGTCAGCTTTTATAAGCAAATCTGCTTTCCTCCAATTAGAGGTCTCTCTTTAAGAGAATTTCCTTACAAGTCAGAAAAAGGGACAATTGAAAGGATATCCATTTTTATAAAAAAGATAAGGGACCCTAAAGAGGATGTGAGAATGCTGGGATACCACAACCCCGAGAAAAATTTTCTTTAAGAAGAAATTTTATTATAGCATCTCAAAGATGTTAATTACTGTTTGGCAACACAGATAATCACTAAATCTACTAAAACTCTAGTCTTTAGGATGGAATACCAAATTGAATGATGACCAGAGTTCTGTAAAAACTCTGGTTTTTTACAGAGTTCCTCTGTAAAAAAGACAAATCTAAGTTGATGGTATAGTTAGATTTCCGTAGTCAAGCATAGCATTTGTCAGCTAAAATTGAACCTCTCTCATGATTAAAGATTTAACATTCAAGCAGTGGCTGAGTCCTTGCTATGATATGCAAATTATGTGAGATTACTTTTTTCCCTTGGAGAGTAAAGAAGTCAGGCATTTTAATTCACACATTGTCCATTTGTTTCCCATTTTCTAGATATAATGAAACATATCCTTAAGAATCCACTGAAAGGGGGGCACCTGGGTGGCTCAGTGGGTTAAAGCCTCAGGTCGTGATCCCAGGGTCCTGGGATCGAGCCCCACATCGGGCTCTCTGCTCCACGGGGAGCCTGCTTCCTCCTCTCTCTGCCTGCCTCTCTGCCTACTTGTGATCTCTGTCAAATAAATGAAGGGAATTAAAAAAAAAAAGAATCCACTCAAAGGGAGGGGCACCCGGGTGGATCAGTAGTTTGAGCATCTGACTTAGTTTCAGCTCAGGTCATGATCTCAGGGAGGTGAGATCAAGCCCTGTGTCAGGCTTCCCTCTCAGTCTGCTTAAGATTCTTTCTCCCTCTGCACCCCTGTCCCAGAATCTCTCTCTTCTCTCTCAAACAAAGAAAAGTTTGTTGTTGTTGTTGTTTTAAAAGAATCCACTTGGGGTGCCTGGGTGGCTCAGTGGGTTGGGCCTCTGCCTTCGGCTTGGGTCATGATCTCAGGGTCCTGGGATCGAGCCCCGCATCGGGCTCTCTGCTCAGCGGGGAGCCTGCTTCCCCCTCTCTCTCTGGCTGACTCTCTGCCTACTTGTGATCTCTCTCTCTCTCTCTCTCTCTCTCTCTCTCTGTCAAATAAATAAAGTCTTAAAAAAAAAAAAAGAATCCACTTAAGGGGAGAGATTAGTTCTCTTTTGCTTTTTTTTTTTTAATTAAAATAACACAAGCAAAGGGCACACAGCCTGTAAAATTTAGAAGGACATAAAGAAAGAAAAAAGAGTGACTTATTTCAGTCACACATAGGAAATCCTAAATTGTTTGGCTTATTTCCCTGATCTTTTTTTTTTTTCAAATGGCTTCTAAACAGCCAAACCCTTCTTGTACATACAACGTTGAAACCTGCTGTTGTGTGTTTTTTAAACTAATGATTAAATAAATAATGGCTTTCATTTATTCAACATTGCTAACATGTAGTACCAAAGAGATATTTGGCCTATATTATCTGATTCAATTCTTTTTTTTTTTTTTTCAAAGATTTCACTTCATTTATTTGACAGACAGAACACAAGTAGGCAGAGAGGCAGGCAGAGAGAGAGGAGGAAGCAGGCTCCCTGCCGAGCAGAGAGCCCGATGCAGGGCTCGATCCCAGGACCCCGGGATCATGACCCGAGCCGAAGACAGAGGCTTTAACCCACTGAGCCACCCAGGCGCCTCTGATTCAATTCTTAAAACAAATCTTTGAGCTAGACATTTTTATCTCCATTTTGCCTATGAGGGATCAGGTATTTAAAGATGATCTCTTACCAATTTCTTTTGGCTTGATAAGTAATAAAGCAAGTTCAAGTTCAGGGCTGCCTGTCACCAAAGTCGGTTGTCTTTCTACTCTGTCCCACCGCCAGAGCAGAGCTTATAGAAAAAGAAAGATGGGTCCCTGGGTGGCTCATTCAGTTGTGCATCTGACTTTCGATTTCAGCTCAGGACAGGATCTCAAGGTCGTGAGCTCAAGCCCCGTGTCAGGCTATGCACTCAGCATGGAGTCTGCTTGAGTTTCTCTCCCTCGGCACCCCCTGCTTGTGTGCACTCTCTCTCTCTCTATCTCTCTCTCTCTCAAATGGTTAAATAAATAAAATCAAAAGAAAGAAAGAGAAAGAGGAAGAAATGGGAAATCCTCCAAATGTGTTTCTAACTTCTCTTTTGATTGGCAAGTCCCTTTACCCCTCCCAGTCAATGCCTGAGTTATGCTCCTTGCACTGGAAAGGTCAAAGTTTGGGGTTCAGGAAACCCTGACCTTCTCTCTATTGACATCTCTGTTCTCAGTTTCACCCCAGCATGTGGACACTGTGTGATTCTGTGTTTGTTACAATGGCTTTAAGAGATTAACCCACCCTTCCAGATTTCAAAAACTTTTTTAGCACCAAATGTGGTCATGATTACAACCAGTTCTTATAGACATGCTGATATAATACAAAAACTTTTAGATTTGCTTTTCTCTTTCTAACCCATGAGAACTAATCCAATGCTGTTGATGATCAGAAGCCTGTAGAGAAGAAAAGGCTTTGTCCAAGATACAGCAGCAAAAGTCAGTGCATGCAACGTCAGGGATAACAGACCACAGCTTGGAGAGAGAAAGGAGCTAGTCCTGCTCCCATGTTTGGGCTTGACTCTAGTCCCAACATTGGGCAAGTTACTTCCTGCCATGCCTCAGCTTCCTAAGATGAGGGTCAGATGGGGGTCCAAAGTCCTACTTTACAAGACTATAGCCTAGATTTTAAAACTTTCATGTAGATGAAAAATACTTGACAGAATGACACCAAAAAAGCACTTTAGTAATTTCTGGCAGTAAATGAATGAGGGAATAACAGTCAGAACAGACCTCTGGCAGTGAAAGCCAAATAAAGCGACATTCTCTCTTTGAGCCCTTCTTAAATATGGGTAACTCCTAAAACATGAGCAGGCAAATAGGATTCAAAATCTTCAGTGGGCTTCAGATGCCATCTCATGTGCTATGTATGCACAAAGGGGGCAAGGCTCCTGTCTGCGATCCAGTGTGCACGATTCCTTGAAGGGTCACACATTTCCTTCTGCTAGGTCTGGAGGCCAGAGAAACAAAGTATGTGGAAAGCAGGGACTGGACAATCTTTCTGCTGTCCTCTCGTTGGAGCAAAAGGACGCGTCCCTTTATCTTCATCTTCCAAACATACTAAATGTCTCCAAAGGCTTCCTTCCTTTAGCTCAGGAAGGAGATAAAGGCTCTACTTAGCCATATATTTCACCTCTCACATTTTGTGGTGATGACAAGTGAGATCTTGCCTATCACTTTACATTTCCGGAAGGATAAGGCCATTTCGGAGCTGCTGACGTGTGTCCATACATCTTTTTGAGGAAGTACAAGTGTTGGAATGGCCTTCTTCCCAAGGCCATTGTGGTATCCAATTCCTTTCCAGTGCATCAACAAATACATTCATACTTAATACCCCTGGGTTACTTTTAAAATTGTTTTAATAATGTCTCATTCCAATTAGAAAATAACTCTGATAAATTGCACCCCACAAAAAAAAAAAAATCAGAAAATGCCCAAAAAGCACAATGAGAAAAAATTACTCATCATCTTCTAAAATTAAGAATAAGGCATGGATCCTCACCTGGGGGAAAAAAATATGTCATCCTGACATGAAAGGTCTTTCTACCCAGATTTAACTTGCTTCTCCCTCATTAAGACTCGTACTGCTTTATCAGATCAGCACACAGCAGTTTTTACTAATTAGCACACAAACATATTTTTTAACATTGAAATGATCACATTTGAACAACCAATACCCTACGTGAGAGGAAATTGATTTTTTTTGTTTTAAATTTGGACGTGCCAGTTCTCTTGATTTCACCATGAACGTTAACTGATTTGTGCAAACAACTCAAAGTCATGGAAAAAGAATGTGGGCAAAGGGGTTATACAGAACTAGGATTGCGGCCAAAACAATCTGATTATTTCAAAGGGAAATGGTCTTGATTCTTCTTTTTGAGGTCGATGTCATCAAATTCTGCCCATTTTTTTTTGTAATGTATTACTTATGTTTCCACATCTCTTTCTTTCCTGTTGTACATTTCTTGCTGCACAGGTTGCAAATAACAGACTTCTGTGGACTTGAAAGTGGTCTTGTAGGCATGTTCCTTTTGGCTTTGACTGAGAAATAAAGCTGAGTTCACCTGAGGAACCTAATTCACATCAGCTTCCCAGGGAGACAATTTCAGCCAGAGCTATAAGTGAAATACCAGGACATAGTCTCTGCCTAGCACCGTGAGCCAAGATTTTCAACGGTCGTAGCATGAAGTAGGCACTTCTAGAGTTCCTTGGGAGATAAAGTAACAGGGAGGTCTTTGGCCCCTTGCTGCCGGGGATGTTGATTGCCTTCCTTTAAAGAAACAGAACAGCCGATGATTTGCTGACAGCTTATAATGGGTAAGCCTCCTGCGTGAGCAAAGTCACAATGCAGGAGACCACCAGGGCAGCAGTAACTAAAGGGAAATGGGATAATGACCTGAAATCCTTTTATCAGCTACTTGAGCCTCACAATGTGTCAGAAATGTGCCCTGATAGCAAATTCTGTAATATCTTTTCGAGCACGGTTGCTGAGAATGTCAATTTTACCGTCTTTCTACTTAATGGGGGCCTGAAGTGATAGAAAATGATTTGAGAAGCAAGACTAAAACTCACACTTTTGCCTTAAAAGTTTTACTTAAAAACCGAACAAGTTGTTTCATAGATTTTAAACTTAAACCATTCAATCTAGGACATAAAATGAGGAGTCTTTGTGCCCCCACACCCCTGCTATCTTTTTCTCAAAGTTCCTTCCAGGGTTGGCCAACTCCTAAAAAAACAAGCATTTATGGAGCACCGACAGTATGCTGCTCATAACCACATATCTGATAGGCCCAGTGCCTACCCCCAAGGGGCTCACAGATTAATATAAGAGAGAGACACAAAAGCAGATGAGGAAAAATAATCATACCTAAGAGCCCAGTGGAGGACCTGAGGACTTTGAGGAGTTTTGCAGCTTGCCCAAAGGTAGCCAAACTAGGAAAGAAGCCTGTCTTGCTGCAAAGTCCCAGCTCTAACCCGCTACTCTCCACTGCTTCCCCAAATAACAGCTGGTTTTGCCAAGTCAACTGCTGGCAAGGCAAGGAAAAATATCTGAAGCTATCAATACAGAAAAGCACAATTCTGAACCTTTAAAGTCAGATACAGCAGAGTGGAAATCCTTGTCTCCCGCCTGACAACTGTGTGACTTTATTAGTGATCCTCTCTCTGCCTCAGTGTCCTCTTAGGTAAAATGGGGATTGTAACACTTTACAGAGTAAAGAGTCATAGTTCATAGTTGTGAAGGTAACACATGTAAGGTCCTTAGCATTCCACTGAAGGCTTAGACCAATAAGAAGAAGAACAAGAACAGCAAAAAAGGAAACAAAAACAAGTCAAGTTGGTCTTTTTAAGGCCAATATCTGGCTCATGAAGGTGTTCAGTAACAGTTTACCAAATGGTGGCCCTGAAATGCTTCCTAAACACTGGTGTTCTGGAACTACACTAAAGTATTTGAATGAAAAGGTTCAGAGACTGAAGGTCAGAAACTGAAAGACTTACCGTGTGTTTAAAAATAGCCCTTCCCGATTCTAGTGTCTGGCTTTGTTTTCTTTTCCAGTCAGCATAATTATAGAAAAGGACATCTCGGAGGTCTAAACAGAAGTTGGGTTTCATTAATTACTGACAAGGACACTGACCACCTTTCCCAGAACTATCAGTAGGGCACACGCTCAGCTAATAGATTGTTCTCATTTATTCTTAACTTACAATTTCCATAGGGTGAAACACACCATTATCAGTGCACAGCTGTACAGGTTCTGACAAGCTTTGTGTAACCACCACCACCATTAACTTAGAGAAGATTTATTTCATCCCCCTCAAATTCCCTTTGCTATCATGTCCCCGCTCCATCTCTGAAGCCCTGGCAATTGCTGATCTGTTTTCTGTGCCTATAATTTTACCTTCATGTCATATGATTGGAATGCCACAGAGTGTGCTTTTTGAGTCTGGTTTCTTCCAGTTAGCATAATGCTTGAAGATATGTCTGTGTTGCTATACGTGTCCATAGTTCATTCTTTTCTAATGCTTCATAGCCTGCTATGATGCAGCGGCAGCCATTCGGTTCATTCACCAGCTGGAAGATGTTTGGGTTTGTTTCTAGTTTGGTACAACTAAGAATAAAGTCATTATGGACATTGATGCACAGGTTTTTGTGTGTACTTAAATTTGATTTCTTTTTTTTAAAGATTTTATTTATTTATTTGACGGAGAGGCAGGCAGAGAGAAAGGGGAAGCAGGCTCCCTGCTGAGCAAAGAGCCCAATGCAGGGCTCGATCCCAGGACCCTGAGATCATGACCTGAGCTGAAGGCAGAGGCTTAACCCACTGAGCCACACAGGTACCCCCATAAATTTTAATTCACCCAGGAAAATTACCTAGCAGGTGGGAATCCTGGGAGCACCTGGGTGGTTCAATCAGTTAAGCTTCAGACTCTTGGTTTTCGCTCAGGTCATGATCTCAGGGTCATGAGATTGAACCCTGGGTCCGTCTCCATGCTCAGCAAGCAGTCTGTTTGAGATTCCTTCCCTCTTACTCCCCTTTTGCCCCCTCCTGCCCAGTCAGGCATGCATTTATACTCTCTCTCTAATAAAGAAATAAATAAAATCTTTTTTAAAAAAGGAGAGAAAGAGAGAGTCCTAGATTGTATAGTCAACATATGTTTAACTTTATAAGAAATCGCCAAGATGTTTTCTGATGTGTATGCATTGTTTTTGTTTTTGTTTTTGCTTTTCATTCCTACCAACAATGGTTGAGAGTTCCAATTGTTTGGCATTCTTGCTAACAATTGATATAGTCAGACTTCTAAAAATTTTTGTCATTGTGTGCAGTAGCATTTCATTGTAGTCATTTTTAATTTGTATTTTTTCACGTACTTATTTGCTCTTCATGTATCTTTTAAGTTGTTGTTTCTGGAGCATTGAGAGTTCTTTAAATGTTTGATGTACAAGTCCTTTATATGATACATGATTTGTAAATATTTCTTTGTGGTCTGTGGCTTATCTTTTCATTTAAGATTTTATTTATTTATTTGACAGAGATCGCAAGTAGGCAGAGAGGCAGGCAGAGAGAGAGGAGGAAGCAGGCTCCCTGCCAAGCAGAGAGCCCGATGCGGGGCTCAATCCCAGGACTCTGGGATCACGACCTGAGCCGAAGGCAGAGGCTTTAACCCACTGAGCCACCCAGGTGGCCCTCTTTTCATTCTTTGAACACTAACTTCAGACGAGCGAATGTTATGAATTTTGGTGAGGTCAAATATATCAATTTTTCTTTCATAGGTAGTGTTTTTTGTATCATATCTAGAAATCTTTCTCTACCCTAATATCACAAAGATTTTCTTCTATTTTTTCTTCTAGAAGCTCTATAATTTTAGGTATTGTGTTTAAGTCCATCGTCCCTTGCAAGTTAATTTTTGTATATGATTTGAGGTATGGATCAAGGTTCATTTTTTATATGTAGATACCTAGTGATTCCAGCATCATTTCTTGAAAAGACTATACTCTCCCCATTGGGTTGTGTTTGGACTGTTGTAGAAAATCAATTAACCATCTCTGTGAGGGTTTATTCCTGGACTCCCTATTCTGTTCCAGTGATCTGTATGTATATGCCTTTACCATCAGGATTTCTGTCGCTTCACACTAAGTCTTAAAATCCGGCAGCATACATTCTCCAGCTTGGCTGTTTTCAAAATTTTCTTGTTTACTCTAGTTTCTTTGTTTTTTCCATGTAAAATTTACAATCAGTTTGCCAATATCTACCCAAAAGTCCTGCTAGAATTTTAATTGGAATTATATTGAATCTATAGGTCAGTTTAGAGAGAACTAACATCTTAAAGTACTAAATCTTTTAACCCACAACCACACTAAATTTCCCCATTTAAGACTTCTTTTATTTTGTCAGTGTTTTATCAGTTTTAACTTACAGATTTTGCACAATTCTTATTATGTTCACACCTAAGTGTTTCATGGTTTTTGGTGCCGTTTTTAATGGTATATTTTCATTTCAATTACCAGTTCTTTCTTATGAGTATGTAGGAAATAATAGAAATACAACTGATTTTTTAAATATTGCTCTTGTATCCTGAGAACTTATTAAATACATGTATTAGGTCTATTAACTTTGGGGGGACTTTTTTGAATTTTCTCTGTAGACAATCATGTTGTCTAAGATTAAAGACCGTTTTCATTTTTCCTTTCCAATATGAATGTATTTTATATCTTTTTTTCTTAGTTTGTTTCACTTCTCATGATATACTATCTATTTCATATATGGTTGGATTCAGTTCTTTACAAATTTAGAATTTTCTAATTTATTCATTAGATTTTTTAAATCTTTTTTTATTAACATAAAATGTATTATTTGTTCCAGGAGTACAGGTATCTGAATCATCAGTCTTACACAATTATCAGCACCCACCATAGCACATACCCTCCCCAATGTCCATACCCAGACACCTTATTCCTCCTCCTCCCTTCAGCAACCCTAAGTTTGTTTCCTGAGATTAAGAGTCTATGGTTTGTCTTCCTCCCTGATCCCATCTTGTTTCATTTTCCCTCAACCTCCCAGCCTGCCTCTCGAATTTCTCATATCAGAGAGATCATATGATAATTGTCTTTCTCTCACTGACTTATTTTGTTTAGCATAATAACCTCTAGCTCCATCCATGTCATTGCAAATGGCAATATTTCATTTTTTAGATGGCTGCATAGTATTCTATTCTGTATGTGTGTGTGTATGGACATCTAGGTTCTTTCCATAGTTTGGCTATTGTGGACATTGCTGCTATAAACATTCGGGTACATGTGCCCCTTCAGATCACTACATTTGTATCTTTAAGATTAATACCCAGTAGTGAGATTGTGGGGTCATAGGGTAACTCTATTTTCAACTTTTTGTTTTCCAGAGTGGCTGCACCAGCTTGCATTCTCAACAGTGTAGGAGGGTTCCCCTTTCTCTGCACCCTCGCCAACGTCTGTCATTTCCTGACTTGTTCATTTTAGCCATTCTGACAGGTGTGAGGTGGGATCTCACCGTGGTTTTGATTTGTATTTCCCTGATGCCAAGTGATGTTGAGCACATTTTCATGTATCTGTTGGCCACTTGGATGTATTCTTTGCAGAAATGTCTGCAAATGTCTTCTGCCCATTTCTTGATTGGATTATTTGTTCTTTGGGTGTTGAGTTTGAAAAGTTCTTTGTAGATTTTGGATACTAGCCCTTTATCTGATAGGTCATTTGCAACTATTTTCTCCCATTCTGTCGGGTGTCTTTTGGTTTTGCTGACTGTTTCCTTTGCTGTGCTAAAGCTTTTGATCTTGATGATGTCCCAATAGTTCATTTTTGCCCTTGCTTCCCTTGCTTTTGGCGATGTTTCTGGGAAGAAGTTGCAGTGGCTGGAGCCAAAGAAGTTGCTGCCTGTGTTCTCCTCAAGGATTTTGATGCATTCCTGTCTCACATTAAGGTCTTTCATCCATTTGGAGTCTATTTTTGTGTGTGGTATAAGTAAATGGTCCAGTTTCATTCTTCTCCATGTGGCTGTCCAATTTTCCCAACACCATTTGTTGAAGAAACTGTCTTTTTCCCTTACACATTCTTTCCTGCTTTGTTGAAGATTAGTTGACCATGGAGTTGAGGGTCCATTTCTGGGCTCTCGATTCTGTTCCATTGATCTATGTGTCTGTTTTTGTACCAGTACCCTACTGTCTTGTTGATTACAGCTTTGTAATAGAGCTTGAAGTCTGGAATTGTGATCCTGCCAACTTTGGTTTTATTTTTCAACATTCTTCTAGGTATTCGGGGTCTTTTCTGGTTCCATATAAATTTCAGGATTATTTGTTCCATTTCTCTGAAAAAAAGTTGATGGTATTTTGATAAGGATTGAGTTAAATGTGTAGATTGCTTTAGGTAGCATAGACATTTTCACAATATTTGTTCTTCCAATCCATGAGCATGGAATGTTTTTCTATTTCTTTGTGTGTTCCTCAATATCTTTCATGAGTACTCTATAGTTTTCTGAGTACAGATTCTTTGCCTATTTGGCTAGGTATCTTATGGTTTTGGAGCAATTATAAATGGGATCAACTCCTTAATTTCTCTTTCTTCTGTCTTGTTGTTGGTGAATAGAAAAGCAACTGATTTCTATGCATTGATTTTATATCCTGACACTTTCCTGAATTCCTGTATGAGTTCTAGAAGTTTTGGAGTGGAGTCTTCTGAGTTTTCCACATGAAGTATCATATCATCTGCAAAGAGTGAGAGTTTTACTTCTTCTTTGCTGATTCAGATGCCTTTTATTTCTTTTTGTCCTCTGATTGCTGAGGCTAGGATTTCTAGTACTATGTTGAATAGCAGTGGTGATAGTGGACATCCCTGCCATGTTCCTGACCTGAGGGGGAAAGCTCTCGGTATTTCCCCATTGAGAATGATATTCACTGTGGGGTTTTCATAGATGGCTTTTACAATATTGAAGCATGTGCCCTCTATCCCTACACAGTGAAGAGTTTTGATCAAGAAGGGATGCTGTACTTTGTCAAATGCTTTTTCAGCATCTATTGAGAGTATCCTATGGTTCCTGTTCTTTTCTTTTATTCATGTATTGTATTACATTGACGGATTTGTGGATGTTGAACCAGCTTGCAGCCCAGGAATAAATCCCACTAGTCGTGGTGAATAATCCTTTTCATGTACTGTTGGAGCCTATTGGCTAGTATTTTGGTGAGAGGGATAATACTCTATAATTCTCCTTTTTGATGGAGTCTTTGTCTGGTTTGGGGATCGAGGTAATGTTGGCCTCATAAAATTAGTTTGTAAGTTTTCCTTCCATTTCTATTTTTGGAACAGTTTCAGGAGAATAGGTATTAATTCTTCTTTAAATGTTTGGTAGAATTCCCCTTGGAAAACCATCTGGCCCTGGGCTCTTGTTTCTTGGGAGATTTTTCGATGACTGCTTCAATCTCCTTACAGGTTATGGGTCTGTTCAGGCTTTCTATTTCTTCCTGGTTCAGTTTTGGTAGTTTATATGTCTCTAGGAATGCATCCATTTCTTCCAGATTATCAAATTTGCTGGCATATCAGAGTTATTCATATGTTCTTATAATCATTAGTATTTCTTTGGTGTTGGTTGTGATCTCTCCTCTTTCTTTCATGATTTTATTAATTTGGGTCCTTTTTCCTTTCTTTTGGATAAGCCTGACCAGGGGTTTATCAATCTTATAAATTCTTTCAAAGAACAATATCCTCGTTTCGTTGATCTCCTCTACTGTTCTTTTGGTCTCTATTTCATTGATTTCTGCTCTGATCATTGATTTCTCTTCTCCTGCTGGGTTTAGGCTTTCTTTGCTGTTCTTTCTCCAGCTCCTTTAGATGTATAGTTAGTTTGTGTATTTGAGGCCTTTCTTGTTTCTTGAGAAAGGCTTGTATTGCAATATACTTTCTTCTCAGGACTGCCTTTGTTGTATCCCAAAGACTTTGAATAGTTGTGTTTTCATTTTCATTTGTTTCCATGAGTTTTTTAATCCTTCTTTAATTTTCTCATTGACCCATTCATTCTTTAGTAGGATGCTCTTTAGCCTCTATGTATTTGAGTTCTTTCCAATCTTGTGATTGAGTTCTATTTTCAAAGCATTGTGGTCTGAAAATAGAACTCAATCACAAGATTGGAAAGAACTCAAACACATAGAGGCTAAAGAGCATCCTACTAAAGAATGAATGGGGTCACAATGATCCCAATCTTTTGGTACCAGTTGAGACCTGATTTGTGCCTCAGGATATGATCTATTCTGGAAAATGTTCCATGGGCACTAGAGAAGAATGTGTATTCTGTTGCTTTGGGATGGACCGTTCTGAATATATCTGTGATGTCCATCTGGTCCCGTGTGTCATTTAAAGCCTTTATTTCCTTGTTGATCTTTTGCTTATAAGGATGATCTGCCCATTTCAATGAAGGGGTTGTTAAAGTCCCCTACTATTCTTGTATTACTGTTGATGTGTTTCTTTGATTTTGTTATTAAATGGTCCATCTAGTTGGCTTCTCCCATGTTAGAGCCATAGATATTAAAATTGTTAGATCTTCTTTTTGGACAAATGTTTTAAGTATGATATAGTGTCTTTCTTCATCTCTTATTATAGCCCTTGGCTTACAATCTAATTTGTCTGAGATAAGGCTTGCCACCCCAGCTTTGTTTTGATGCCCATTAGTATCATAAATTGTTTTCTACCTGCTCGCTTTAAATCTGGAGGTGTCTTTGGGTCTAAAATGAGTTTCCTGCAGGCATCATATCTATGGACCTTGTTTTTTTTATCCATCCTGATACCCTGTGTCTTTTGATTGGGTCATTTAGCCCATTTATGTTCAGCATAACTACTGGAAGGTATGTATTTAGTGCCATCATATTGCCTGTAAGGTGACTGTTACTGTATATTGTCTCTGCTCCTTTCTGGTCTCTTACTTTTAGGCTTCTCTTTGCTGGTTTGTTGTTTGCAAGTTCTTTTAGTTTTTGTGTGTCCTGAAAGCTTTTTATCTCTACTTCTATTTTCAATGACAGTCTAGCTGGATATAGTATTCTTGACTGCATATTTTTCTCATTTGGTGTTCTGACTATATCATGCTAGTCCTTTCTTGCCTGCCAGGTCTCTGTGGATAGGTCTGCTGCCAATCTAATATTTGTACCTTTGTAGCTTACAGATCTCTTGTCCTAAGCTGCTTTCAGGGTTCTCTCTTTGTCATTAAGACTTGTAGTTTTACTATTAGATGACAGGGTGTTGACCAATTTTTATTGATTTTGAGAGGGGGGTCTCTGTGTCTCCTGGATTTTGATGCTTGTTCCCTTCCCCATATTAGGGGATTTCTCTGCTGTAATTTGCTCCAATATACCTTATTCCCCTCTTTCTCTTTCTTACTCTTCTGGGATCCCAGTTATTCTAATATTGTTTCATCTTATGGTATTACTTATTTCTCAAATTCTCTTCTCATGGCCCAGTAGTTGTTTATCTCTCCTTTTCTCATCTTCTTTAGTCTACATCATCTGGCCTTCTATATCACTAATTCTCTCTTCTGCCTCATTTATCCTAACAGTAAGAGACTCCATTTTTTATTTCACCTCATTAATAGCTTTTTTTATTCCAACTTGGTTAGATTTTAGTTCTTTTATTTCTTCAAAAAGGGAGTTTATTTCTCCAGAAAGGGATTCTCTAGTATATTCTGTGCTTTTCTCAAAAACACTAGCATCTTTATAATCATCCTTCTGAACTCTAGCTCTGATATCTAACTAATGTTGGTATTGATTAGGTCCCCAGCAGTCAGTACTGTCTCTTGTTCTTTTTTTCTTTTTTCTTTTTTTTTTTTTTTTGAGGTGAGTTTTCCACCTTGTCATTTTGTCCAGAGAAGAATAGATGAATGAAAGGACAAAATGCTAAAGGGTAGCAATGACCCCAGAAAAATATACACTAACCAAATCAGAAAAGACCCAAAACTGGTGAGAGAAGAAATGAGAAAAAAAAGAAATATATATACATATATATTGTGACTTGTGAATAGAACAGAGCCACACACTTGTTTTGCAGTGTATTTTGGTTTCTTAGAAGAAACAGACTACCAAAATTTTAAAGAAAGAAAAACTTTTCTCTATATACAAACATAAGGGTAAATGCAGTGAAGGGATGGAATATGACTGTAAATATGAAAATTTTAAAAGATTTTAAAAAAGGAATTGAAAATGTTCCTAAAAGTTGAGGCAGAGAATTTTCACAGATTCTTCTCCATCCTCCTGCTGATATATGGACCTCACAGCACCTAGGAAGTCATCTCAAACCACAGCCTGATATTGGAAATGGTAGAACAATAAAATACAAGGAGTCTGGGTCTAATAATTACAGAGTTACCAGACAAGCTCTGAAATTTTTATCTCTAGAGTTCATTTATATCTGAGAGCAATACATTTGAAGCTGCTGTTTTCTGAGCATCTTTATCACTTGCAGCTGAAACTAGTCTTTTCTAACACCATGCCTAAACTGAGAGGATTGTTGAATGAGTAATCCCCCCAAGTATGAGGGAACAAGACTCTTATTTCAGTTGAAATTTAAGTCTCTGGTTTCCTATCTCTGGAACAACTCAACTCACACAGAGAGAGAAAATTATCACTTTCATAAGTAAAAAGATTTGAGTTCAGAAAAAAAAAGGAATTGATAAGATAATAAGTTGGTTGAAAAAGAAGAATAAAAGAAGGAGTGAATGTCATCAGGCTGGAGACTAGAACAAAGCCATATGCCAGATTTAGGGTATATTTTGATCTGTTAGAAGAATTTTTAAAGAAAATTTAAAATTTTCAAGAAAGAAAAACTTATATGTATTCAAAAAATAGGGTTAAATACAATGAAGGATTAGAATATGACTATAAAAATGAAAATTGAAAAAGATTTTTAAAAAGGTATTGATAAGATAAAATAGGTTAAAATGGGAAAGAGGAAATAGTAAAAAAAAACAGAAAAAGAAAAAATAATGAACATTTTAAAAATTTAACTTTGAAAGACTAAAGAATCATGGGTAAAAGCCATGAATTCTATTTTGCTGCATTCCTCTAGCACTGGTGTTTTGCAGTTCTTATTGATCAGTAAAATTGGTCTTAGCTGGATGTTCTTGCTGATCTTCTAGGAGAGGCACCTGTTGCAGTGATTATCAAATGTCTTTGCCTGAGGCAGAATTGCACTGCCCTTGGCAAGGGCCAGGCTAAGCAATCTGTTCAGGTTTGCTTTCATTAGCTTTTGTTCCCTGAACGATTTCCGTACAGCTTTGGAGGAGGAGAATAAAGATTGCGATCTCCCAGTCTCTGACCTGGAGAAGACAAGAGCTTGGGCATCCCCCTCTTCAGTGCGCCCGTAGAAAAAAGCAGTCAGTCACTCCTGTTTCCCACCGTGTATTGTACTCTCACTCCCGCCATGCTCCAAGCTCACCTGGCCTATGACCGAGTGTTTCTATCTCTTGCACACGGCCCCACTTGGAGTCTCCAAACCCAGCAGATTCCTGCTGCATGTTCCCATACTGCTCCTCCTGTGGGAGGAATGTGGGGGTCTCCCTGGATCTGCCACTTGTGGGGTCCCTGCTCAAAGAGTAGTGGTCCAACTCTGTCTCAGATCATGGTTTAAGGTAAGCCAGAGCTGAGAGCTCACTCCTTGGCTCCATCTCTGTAGTCAGCTTCCCCTTCCAATACATGGGAGCTCTGCCACACTCATACCCCTGGTCTTTTTGGGACCCCTTGGGTCCTGAGACCACACTGCCCCCACGAGGGCTCTACCCCCTGCTTAGCCTATGGAGCCACATCCCTCAGTGGAGCAGACTCCTAAAAGTTCTGATTTTGTGCCCCACTGCTTTACCACTTGCCAGGGGCCAACTCCTCCCCCTGCGGTCTATCTTCCCACATATATCACCTTGGAATTATTCCTCAACACGTCCTACCTTCCAGAAAGTGGTTGCTTTTCTGTTCTTAGAATCACTGCTATTCTTCTCTTTGATCTCCTGTTGAGTTTTCTTGCCTTAGATTTTTTTAAAGAACTTTTTTTTTTAAGATTTTATTTATTTATTTGTCAGAGAGAGCAGGAGTGAGCACAGGCAGACAGAGTGGCAGGCAGAGGCAGAGGGAGAAGCAGGCTCCCTGCTGAGCAAGGAGCCCGATGTGGGACTCGATACCAGGACTCTGGGATCATGACCTGAGCTGAAGACAGCCGCTTAACCAATGGAGCCACCCAGGCATCCCTTGTGTCTGTATTGATTAGAGATGCTGATCTGTAATTTCAAGTATTTGTCAGGCTTGGGAATCAGAGTAAGAATGCTTTCCATATTGAAGGAGCTGTTCCATCTTCCTCAATTTTTCAGAAGAGCTTTCATATAATTGGTATGATTTCTTCCTTAAATATGAGGTATATGCACTAGTGAAGCCACCTGGCATGGAGTTTTCTTTGTAGGAAGGATTTTAAGTTCAAATTTAACTTCTCAGATAAAAAGGTGCAGGTCTGACTCTTTTGAATAAGAGAGGGAACCAAGGGAGGTTATATTGGAAAAGTCATAGACTACATGTAATTCTAAGAACATTGGGTAAAGCTGTTGGGGAGCACTCCAGCCAAAGTCACCCAACAGGGGAGTCCTCCATCTTGCAGGAAAGGGCCTGCTCTAGTATCTGCCCTGGTATCCCAGCCATGCTCAGGCACTGGCTAGAAGCAGATGTAGAAAGTGTGGCCTCATGAATAGGATGGTTGCTAACAGGGAAATTATGCACCCACAGTGCACATCTGAGAGGTAAGTTTTCATAACGACTCTACCTGGAGAGGAGGGTCTCGGGAATCTACCTTTGTACAATTCCTCCTCCCCACCTCCTTCCCCAGGTGATTAGAAATAGCTGGTCCAATGAATCACCTTCACAGGAAAACCTGCTTAAATTTTTTAAAAGAAGGGCCTGTTAGTTGCATCCTAAGGAAAAAGGAGGCCCAGACTTCCTGGACATAGCATCATACTCTCAGGAACTAGGATGGGAGATACTCCCTAATTCTTCTGTGACCAGCCTTTGGCCTATAATTGTATTCTCAGTAGATGGCTTTGCCTTGTTTTCTGCTCTATATATTATCAGAAGGCAAGGGCCGAGTGGAAGGGACACCCAGAGGATGGAAGAGTCATATCTGCCTTAGAGGAGGACCCAGGAGAATGTGTTTGAATGGGGGTGGGGGGAGGTACAGGCAAGGTGTGGAGGGAAGCATATGTCTGGGCAGTGGAATGGACAGAAGAAATGGGAAATGGGCGATGAGGTGGTCCAATGCAGGGAGGAAGCTAACGACCAGAATGCGAGTGTGGGAACTGGGATCCTGGCATCATTGTCTATAGAATAAAAATGCCTAGGAAAACATTTCTGCAAGGTGGCATTGATTCCTGAGTCCCAGGGCTGGGAGGCCCTGTGTCCTTCTGAGCCAGCCCACAAGGTCAGCTACCAGTCACTCAGAGATCATCTTGCATCCCTAGTTGTAGGGAGAGGCACAGGGACCAAGAGAGGGAAACTGTGGCAGAGCTGTCACCCCTCTGTCTTCCTGGTCCTGCCCAGAGGTGGGCCTGGTCCTCAAAATACCATTTCAAACCAAGAAGGGCCTAACATCAAAAGGAAATAGAAGAAGGGCCATTGGATAGTCAACAATCTATGGAAAAAAAAAAAAGCAATCTATGGAAATGCTCTCATAGCACCCCTCGCTCAGCATTGTGAATGCAAGTGTTTCAGTTGGGCTTCAGGTGAACTTCGAAGTGTTTACCTGATACCTGCTTGATTAGGCCCTCTCCCCCCTCTTCATCCCCACCTCTTGCTGCTCTTTTTAAGGTAAAGACCACAATCTTTAACAGGGCCCTTCTTTAACAATCTGGCTGTTAGCCCCTAATGAGACCAAATCTAAGTCAACAGGGCCATTGAGGATTAGGTTGTCTGGGGTCAATTTTGGTAACTTCAGGTAACTGTATTGAAGAAAACTCTTCTCCCATTAGCCTCACCTCAGTTTACAAACCAGTATTTATCTGATTGTCCGTTAATCCATGACTTTCTCCCCACTAGACTGGTAAGACCATGGAAATAAGGGACCCAGACTGTGTGCTCACCTTGTACACTCAGAACTTTACAGAGTCCTAATTCAAACAGATGCCTGATAATCTATTTCCTGAGTATTGTCACCTATTATAGCACCAGTCTGAAAGAACAGAAACTAGAGAGGATGAAGAGTATCCATTCTAAATAATAACAGCCATTGGTTGAGCACCTAATATTTCCAGGCCTTACCGCAACCTGCCAAGAAGACACTTGAGCTGAATCTCAGTGTCATGCATTGATTTTTCCCAAAAGGGTACAGCTAGCAAAGACTTGTACTAGGACTCAAGCCCAGAAGATGCTGGTGGCAGTGTCTGGGCTCTTTTGTGCTCCAGTTGGTGGGAGAGGGCCAAACCAACATATTAGTTTTCAAGGTGATTTATGAATATTAGCTACATGTCAGTGTGTCTTCTCCTTTGTTCCTCTCATAAATGTTTCTATTATCTGCGCTGTGACTCTGGGCTACACCAGGGCTTGATGAGTATATACCAAAGCAATGAGCAATCTAAGTGTGGTAGACTCTGGAGCACCTGCCAGGGTTCAAAACCTGGCTGCAACACAGTCGTGGAAAGGAAGACCACAGACTCAAAATGTGTCATCTAGAGGCTACCAACATTCTGCGTGCAGGGAAGAGGGAAGCCAGAGAGAACACCATCCATAGGTGTGGAACTCGACTCTCTCACCTCCCCATACCCACAAGTTATAAATGTTCTTTTCCAGAACTAGCCTGGTAACTCAAGTGAGCCATCAGGGTCTCTTTGGCAGAACTGTTTCTTTCTGTGGTTAAAAGTCTCTTTTTCCAAGAATTGTTTTTTTGTTTTCTATGGATGCTGGTTTCTTGGAAGAGGTATATATATGGCAGAGCAAGCTTGTGGCACAGGAGAGCTTTGTTGATGAGGGTAGGAGAGGAGGGAGGTCTGACAAGTGGACACTTGTGGTAGAGGAAGGGGGAGTCCCTCATTACCCCTGGCCAGCTGGATGGCTTTGGGCAAGTCACTCTACCATCTGTGCCTCAGTTTCCTTATCTAGAAAATGGGGCTAAAAATAGGACTTCACTTCAGGGGTTTGCTTTGAGTAGTGTATATGTGCATCCTTTATTATTATCTAGAACTCTATCATCGGCTATTTTGTGAAATGCATTTGTCTTCCTAACTTTAAATTGGGATAATATTTGATCCTACCTTGTTCACACAAACAAACTCCTACCAAGCCTTTAAAACCCCAGCTTGAATGACTCCTCCTCAGGTTGTCTTCCCAGATGTCTCACCTCAATATCTTTCTTCTTGGGGCTCCCTCAGTCCCCTGTCTAGAGCACTGAGGGAGAAGCCTGGTTTTAGAGTCATGCTGAGGGTCCCAGCTTTGCAACTTATAAAGTAGGAAACCTTGGCCAAGTTATGTGACCTCTCTGACCTCTCTAAACCCACGTGACCTCTCTTCAGCTGCTAACCAGTACCTATAGCAACATTTCAGGGTTTCAGTGGGAATAACTTAATTAGAAAAATTTAAAGTATAAAAATTAAAAAGTGTAAAATATAGCAAATGCTCAAGAAATGGTAGACAGTTCAAAGCCTTCTAGGAGAGCCTCTCATTATATTGTGATTCATTCGCCTTCCCCACATAACCCTGGGTGACGTCGTCAGGACCTTTAATCATTTCTTATCCCTGGTAACTAGCACACTACCTGACACATAGTAAATGCTCAGTACATCCTTGCAAAATGCTGTGTGCAGTCATGAATGAATGAATGTAAGCCTTCTGATTCTCTAGAGTGTCCGGGAGGTGTAAGCTCCCCCTGCAGTGGCAGGGGCATTTGTGCTGAAGGCATGGAAGGAAACGGAAGTTGTTCCTGCCAGGTAAACTCGCAGACGTGTTCTCCTTCCCCCTCTCCTTCCCTTTTGTCCCTCCTTAAACACATACACACTAGGTGGAGTCTCTAAGAAGTAGCACTATTAGTAAAATGAGTATACGATTTGCGACAAAATGATCTCTTTGAGGCTGGAGACCTTTGAGAGAGTCAGTTCTCTCCTCGGGCTTAAGCACATCCTTCTGTAAAATGAGTCTGATAAAAAAAAATACCTACATCATTACATTTGTTGAAAAAAGTGCAATGAGTTTGCATGTGTGAAAATATTTCATGAAACTCTACAGGGCTGTAGAAATTACTGGATCTGTCTGTCCCTGTTAAGAATCCCCACTATAAACAGACTACTCTGGTCACTGGGTCTGCTAAGGAAGAATGTCTATTGTTATCCCACAAAAGTGACTTTTTGTGAACTTCAAACCTTTGATAATTTAAATACAAAGAAATCCCTGTGAAAAGGATGGAGTCAATTGTCTTCAGAAATGCAAAACTGAAAGAGTGTTCATTTCACCCTGAGTGAAATTATATGTGGCAGTTAGCACTTGCCCTCTGTTTATATCTCTGGACTGACAATGCAGCTTCCTTCTGAGGAGCTCCAGACTCTTGGTGAAAAATGATGCAGGGTTAATATATGCATTATAACACAAAACAGTCAAGTATAAAGGCAGAAATAGGAAGAAGGAACTTCAGGAAAGGACAGAAGGAAGATAACAGTTGAGAAAAAAATGCTGACCAGATCATCAGTTAGAAGTCCCAGGGCTTCCTGGAACATCGACTGTTTGGGTCTCACGCCATCTACCCGGTTTTCTACAGGACGGGTTTGGGGGAACGGCCTGTGAAACCTGTGCTGATGACAACTTATTCGGACCCAGCTGTTCAGCAGGTAAGCCTTATTTTTGTGTAATCAAATGCATTTGTAGGGGCTGAGAGTCAAACTTAGCTTAGGCAGCTAAAGTCCCCAGAAAGGCTATTACTTGCAGGGGAAACTCCAAAGAGTTACATAGAATGAAGTCTACACAGGCAAAACAAAAAATTGACAAGAAATGCAGTCTTTGAAAAGAGAGACAGTGTTTTCTGTGGTTTTCAGCACCGGCAGCCAGCTGCTCACCAGTAATGCTTTCTGGCAAACTTGGCAGCATATGGTTCCCTCTCTCCAGGCTCCAGGATCCCATCATATCCATTTGTTGTTTGCCCTTGAGGTCTTTCTGGGTCCTGGTCTCAGCATAGACCTTCTTCCCAGGGACTTCTTTTTCCATGATAGGTCCCACCAGATTCTGTTCCTTCCTTTTGGGAGTTCTCAAATGCCTGAGGGGTTCAAGGATTGTTGGCTCCATTTTGCAGATTAAACAAGCAAACAAACAAATTGATACTGGCTTGTCCATTCCCTGGGCTATCCCCAGAAGTAGACCCTGAGACAAGGATTTCAGTACAGGGAACATATTTGGCACATCCCAGAAACACTAAGAAAATGACATAGAGAATATAAGGGGTGTGTTATCAAGCCAGAGACCAGCATAGGTGATTAGAGCTTAATGCCCTGGGGAACCGGGTGTTACTGTAGAACTGTGGAGCATTCCTCTTGCTCTTCACAGGGGGGCGGGAACCACAGTGTGGTAGGCAAAATAAGAACCTCCCCCAAATGTCCACATCCTAATCCCTTGGACCTAGGAGAATGTTACCTTACATGGCAAGAAGAATTCAGGTTGCAGGTGGGATTCAGGTTAATAATCATCTGACTTTAAAATAAAGAGATTATGCTAGATGATCCAGATGGGCCTACTGTACCCAAAGGTCCTTAAATGTGGAGGAGGAATGCAAAAGATACTGTGTCAGAGTGATGAGATGTGAGGAAGACTCTGCCAGCCTTTGCTGGCTTTGAAAAAGAAAGGGAAACACAAGCCAAGCAATGTGGGTAGGCTCTAGAAGCCAGGAAAGACAACAACCTGATTCCAACCCCGAGTGAGCACTTGGGCAGAGCAGCCTTCCTAGGAAGGGCTTGCAGGACATTGGAAGTTGGCTGGAAATAAGGAATTGGTAAGGCCTAGAAAATGTGGGCATGGTAGGGACGGTGTCTGTCAGATTCAGTCTCCCAGAAAAGATATGTCCGGTGACCTTTCTCCAAGGCTACCTTAGTTGTGGCTTTTATGGAAAAGTCAATTTTGGTAGACCCTGCTTTGATTCAAATATTTTTTGAATCAAATATTTGAATCAAAGCAGGGTCTACCAAAATTGACTTTTCCATAAAATCTATGCCCATATACAGACATCTCACCCCCATAAAACCTATGCCCATAAATCTCACCCCATAAATTTGCAGACTGTGTAATAACTTTGACCTGCAACATCAGAGACACTGTCTCCTAATCCACGGTTCCTTGAAAGCAGGCACTGATTCGTCTTTCTCCCCTAGTACCGCCCACGGTGTTACTTGCATGTGAGACATGCCCTACACTTCTGTTGGCTGGGTGAATAAGTGGGTGAGTGCATGAATGAATGAATAAATGATCGAACTCACTCCAGCCATGTTGTCCTGACCCACAAGCTTGATTTTGAGAGGCAGCATGTACAGAGAATTAGAGCTTTGGCTTACACTCAAACTAGGCTTCAGCCCTAGGAAACTTCAGTTTACCAAGCACCTGCTGTCTTGTCTTCATCTGTAAAAATAGAAACAATATTGTCTCCTTTAGTATCATGAGGATTTAGTGAGATCATCAGTGCATAATAAATGTTAGCAATTGTTATTACTAATAACTAGTATTCCCTAGTGGCCCCCAATCTTGTGTTTTTCTTCATCCACCACTCCATAGAAGATGATTTCATAAGGGTGTTGGCAAAAACAAATTAAAAACAGATGCTGATATTCAGGGTGTTTTTAACATTGTGTGTTATATTAAAGGACATGTCTTCCAATTTGGTCTTTTCCTACCATAATCCTAGATCTGAATCACATATTTTGAATAAATATTGAAATGGAAAGGGAAAAAGGACAGCATCCAACACCGTTTACTTACCAAGAAAGCCAAGTATGGCTGGGGGATGAAAATTTGGAAAGATGAATCCATGTTGCCTCCAAGAAATTGGTGGTTATTGCTGATAAGCAAAGATATACAAGAAGATTCTAAACATTTCTAAATAAACTGTCCTCCCTTCACACTTGTTTGTGCCACGGAGGAAGGGCAAGTGAAAGGGAGAAAGGTGAATTAGAAATCTAATTTTTTTTTCCTTTTTTTTCTGACCATTGCAGATACCCTCCTCAATGTCCATCACCCATCCACCTGATCACTCGCATTCCCCTCCCCACCCCTCCCCTCCCGTCTAAAAACCCTCAGATTGTTTTCTGAGATTAAGAGTCTCTTATGGTTATGGTTTGTCTCCCTCTCTTTTTTCATCTTGTTTCATTTTTCCCTCCCTTCCCCTATGATCCTCTGATTTGTTTCTCAAATTCCTCATGTAAGTGAGGTCATATGATAATTGTCTTTCTCTCATTTACTTTTTACACTTAACATAATTCACTCTAGTTCCATCCACATCGTTGCAAATGACAAAATTTCAGTTTTCGATGGCTGCACAGTATTCCAGTGTGTGTGTGTGTGTACATGTATGTGTATACCACATCTTGTTTATATATTTATCTGTTGGTGGACATCTAGGTTCTTTCCATAGTTTGGCTATTGTGGACATTGCTGCTATAAACATTTGGGGGCATGTACCCCTTCGGATCACTACATTTGTATCTTTAGGATTAATACCCAGTAGTGAGATTCCTGAGTCGTAGGGTAGCTCTTTTTTCAACTTTTTGAGGAACCTCCATACTGTTTTCCAGAGTGGCTGCACCAGCTTGTGTTCCCACAACAGAGTAGGAGAGTTCCCCTTTCTCTGCATCCTCGCCAACCTGTCGTTTCCTGACTTGTTCACTTTGGCCATTCTGGCTGATGTGAGGTGGGATCTCACTATGGTTTTGATTTGTATTTCCCTGATGCTAAGTGATGTTGAGCACTTTTTCATGTGTCTGTTGGCCATCTGGATGTCTTCTTTGTATAAATGTCTGTTCATGTCTTCTACCCCATTTACTGATTGGATTATTTGTTCTTTGGGTGTTGAGTTTGATAAGTTCTTTATAGATTTTAGATACTAGCCCTTTATCTGGTAGGTCATTTGCAAATATCTTCTCCCATTCTCTCAGTTGTCTTTTGGTTTTGTTGACTGCTTCCTTTGCTGTGCAAAAGCTTTTGATCTTGATGATGTCCCAATAGTTCATTTTTTCCCTTGCTTCCCTTGCCTTTGGCAATGTTTCTAGGAAGAATTTGCTGCAGCTGAGGTCAAAGTGGTTGCTGCCTGTGTTCTCCTCAAGGATTTTGATGCATTCCTGTCTCATATTGAGGTCTTTCATCCATTTGGAGTCTATTTTTATGTGTAAGGAAATGGTCCAGTTTCATTCTTCTGCATGTAGCTGTCCAATTTTCCCAACACCACTTGTTGAAGAGACTGTTTTTTCCCCCCATTGTACATTCTTTCCTGCCTTGTTGAAGATTAGTTGACCAGAGTTGAGGGTCCATTTCTGGGCTCTCAATTCTTTTCCATTGATCTATGTGTCTGTTTTTGTGCCAGTACCATACTGTCTTGTTGATGACAGCTTTGTAATAGAGCTTGAAGTCTGGAATTGTGATGCTACCAACTTTGGTTTTCTTTTTCAACATTCCTCTGGCTATTTGGGGTCCTTTCTGGTTCCATATAAATTTTAGGATTATTTGTTCCATTTCTCTGAAAAAAAATTGATGGCATTTTGATAAGGATTGAGTTAAATGTGTAGATTGCTCTAGGTAGCACAGACATTTTCACAATATTTGTTCTTCCAACCCATGAGCATGGAATGTTTTTCCATTTCTTTGTGTCTTCCTCAGTTTCTTTCATGAGTACACTATAGTTTTCTGAGTACAGATTCTTTGCCTATTTGGTTAGGTTTTGTTGTGTCCATAATCAAAGGAGCAAGACTGATACAAAGCAAAGGTCATGCAAAGCTTTATTTCACGCCAAGCATAGAGAATCAAACTGAGCAGCCAGGGCCGTCTCTTACAAAGAGACGATCCCTCTCTGCCTTATAGACTGGCTTTTAAGGTCAAAGGCCATGTGGTTGGGCCAGGCCATGCACAGGTGGCCAATGAGATTGTAACACACAGAGAAAGCTGCACAGTCAGGCTAGGTCACACATAAGTGACCAATTGAATTACAATTTACCCTAGTAGAAATTTGACCTAGCCTATCATCTTGGTCAGAATTGGCACCCAAAAGTCACCCAAAGGGCAGGGCCCATACTCCTTGGTAGCGAGGGAGACAGTATGTGCCCCCATTGATTGGATACCTCCACCTGGCCTGACCCACCCTTGTATTTGGGCTTTGTTACCTGGGACTGGTTTCTGGGACTTGTTTTTAAGTAAATCCCCTGGGGGGGGAGGGCGCAGGGTCAGTTTAAGTTTTGCTGCATAAACAACAAAATGGCTGTTCATCCAAAATGGAGCCGTTTTGGCCAAATAGGCCCTTACAGTTTATTCTTAGGTATCTTACGGTTTTGGAGCAATTATAAATGGGTTCAACCCCTTAATTTCTCTTTCTTCTATCTTTTTGTTGGTGAATAGAAATGCAACTGATTTCTATGCATTGATTTTATATCCTGACACTTTCCTGAATTCCTGTATGAGTTCTAGAAGTTTTGGAGTGGAATCTTCTGAGTTTTCCACATGAAGTATCATATCATCTGCAAAGCGTGAGAGTTTTACTTCTTCTTTGCTGATTTGGATGCCTTTTATTTCTTTTTGTCCTCTGATTGCTGAGGCTAGGACTTCTAGTACTATGTTGAATAGCAGTGGTGATAGTGGACATCCCTGCCATGTTCCTGACCTGAGGGGAAAAGCTCTCGGTATTTCCCCATTGAGAATGATATTCACTGTGGGGTTTTCATAGATGGCTTTTACAATATTGAAGCATGTGCCCTCTATCCCTACACAGTGAAGAGTTTTGATCAGGAAGGGATGCTGTACTTTGTCAAATGCTTTTTCAGCATCTATTGAGAGTATCCTATCTTGTTCTTTCTTTTATTCATGTATTGTATCACATTGACAGATTTGTGGATGTTGAACCAACTTGCAACCCAAGAATAAATCCCACTAGGTCGTGGTGAATAATCCTTTTCATGTACTGTTGGAGCCTATTGGCTAGTATTTTGATGAGAGGGATAATACTCTATAATTCTCCTTTTTGATGGAGTCTTTGTCTGGTTTGGGGATCAAGGTAATGTTGGCCTCATAAAATGAGTTTGTAAGTTTTCCTTCCATTTTCTATTTTTGGAACAGTTTCAGGAGAATAGGTATTAATTCTTCTTTAAATGTTTGGTAGAATTCCCCCTGGGAAATCATCTGGCCCTGGCTCTTGTTTCTTGGGAGATTTTTTGATGACTGCTCCAATCTCCTTACAGGTTATGGGTCTGTTCAGGTTTCCTATTTCTTCCTGGCTCAGTTTTGGTAGTTTATATGTCTCTAGGAATGCATCCATTTCTTCCAGATTATCAAATTTGCTGGCATATCAGAGTTGTTCATGTGTTCTTATAATCATTAGTATTTCTTTGGTGTTGGTTGTGATCTCTCCTCTTTCTTTCATGATTTTATTAATTTGGGTCCTTTCTCCTTTCTTTTGAATAAGACTGACCAGGGGTTTATCAATCTTATAAATTCTTTCAAAGAACCATATCCTAGTTTCATTGATCTCCTCTACTTTTCTTTTGGTCTCTATTTCATTGATTTCTGCTCTGATCTTTATTATTTCTCTTCTCCTGCTGGGTTTAGGCTTTCTTTGCTGTTCTTTCTCCAGCTCCTTTAGATGTATAGTTAGTTTGTGTATTTGAGGCCTTTCTTGTTTCTTGAGAAAGGCTTGTATTGCTATATACTTTCTTCTCAGGACTGCCTTTTTTGTATCCCAAAGACTTTAAATAGTTGTGTTTTCATTTTCATTTGTTTCCATGAATTTTTTAATCCTTCTTTAATTTTCTCATTGACCCATTCATTCTTTAGTAGGATGCTCTTTAGCCTCTATGTATTTGAGTTCTTTCCAATCTTGTGATTGAGTTCTATTTTCAAAGCATTGTGGTCTGAAAACATGCAGGGAATAATCCCAATATTTTGGTACCAGCTGAGACCCAATTTGTGACTCAGGATATGATCTATTCTGGAGAATGTTTCATGGGCTCTCGAGAAGAATTTGTATTCTGTTGCTTTGGGATGGAATGTTCTGAATATATCTGTGATGTCCATCTGGTCCGTGTGTCATTTAAAGCCTTTATTTCCTTGTTGATCTTTTGCTTTGATGATCTGTCCATGTCAATGAAGGGAGGTGTTAATGTCCCATACTATTATTGTATTATTGTCGATGTGTTTCTTTGATTTTGTTATTCAATGGGCCATCTAGTCGACTTCTCCCATGTTAGGGGCATAGATATTTAATACTGTTAGATCTTCTTGTTGGACAAACGTTTTCAGTATGATATAGTGTACTTCCTTATCTCTTATTATAGCCTTTGACTTACAATCTAATTTGTCTGAGATAAGGCTTGCCACCCCAGCTTCCTTTTGATGTCCATTAGCATCGTAAATTGTTTTCTACCTGCTTGCTTTAAGTCTGGAGGTGTCTTCGGATGAAAAATCAGCTTCTTGCAGGCAGCATATCAATGTGTCTTGTTTTTTTATTTTATCCATCCTGATACCCTGTGTCTTTTGATTGGGTCATTTAGCCCATTTACATTCAGTGTAACTTTTGAAAGGTGTGTATTTAGTGTCATTGTATTGCCTGTAAGGTGACTGTTACTGTATGTTGTCTCTGTTCCTTTCTAGTCTGTTAATTTTAGGCTCTCCTTTGCTTAGAGGATCCCTTTCAATATTTCCTGTAGGGCTGGTTTGGTGTTTACAAATTCTTTTAGTGTTTGTTTGTCCTGGAAGCTTCTTACCTCTCCTTCTATTTTTAATGACAGCCTCGCTGGATATAGTATTCTTGGTTGCATATTTTTCTCATTTAGTGCTGAGTACATCATGCCAGTCCTTTTTTGGCCTTCCAGGTTTCTGTGGCTTGGTCTGCTGCCAATCTAATAGTTCTGCTGTTGTATGTTACAGACCCCTTGCCCTTAGCTGCTTTCAGAATTTTCTCTTTGTCTCTGAAACTTGTAAGTTTTCGTGTTAGATGATTAGGTATTGACCTATTCCTATTGATTTTGATAGGGGTTCTCTGTGCCTCCTGGATTTTGATGTTTGCTTCCTTCGCCAAATTAGGGAAATTCTGTACTACAATTTCCTCCAATATACCTCCTGCCCCTCTCTTTCTTCTTCTTCTGGAATCCCAATTATTCTAATATTGTTTCATCTTATGGTATCACTTATCTCCTGAATTCTCCCCTTGTAATCTAGTAGTTATTGTTCTTTTTCTCAGCTTCCTTATTATCCATCATTTGATCTTCTGTATCACTAATTTTTCTCTTCTGCCTCATTTATACTACAGTAAGCCTCCATTTTTTCTTTTATTTTATTTTTTCAGTGTTCTAAGATTTATTGTTTATGCACCACCCCCAGTGCTCCATGCAATACATGCCCTCCTTAATACCCACTATGAGGCTCACCCATTACCCCACCCCCCCTTCCAAAACCCTCAGTTTGTTTCTCAAACAAAGAGTCCACAGTCTCTCATGGTTCATCTCCCCCTCCAATTTCCCCTAATTCACTTTTCTTTTCCATTTTTTATTGTACCTCATTAATCACTTTTTTAATTTCAACTTGGTTAGATTATAGTTTCTTTATTTCTTCAGAAAGGGATTTTATTTCTCCAGAAAGGGATTCTCTAGAATCTTCTGTGATTTTTTTCAAGCCCAGCTAGGATCTTTATAATCGTCCTTCTCAACTCAAGTTCTGACATCTTACTAATGTCAGTAATGACTAGTCCCAGCAGTCAGTATGGCTTCTTATTCTTTTTTTTGAGGTGAGTTTTTCCACCTTGTCATTTTATCCATAGAATAGATGAATGAGAGGACAAAATGTTAAAAGGGTAACAATGACCCCAGAAAAATATACATTAACCAAATCAGAAGAGACCGAAAACTGGGGAGAGAAGAAATGAAAAAAGGGGGGGAAATATATATATATATATATATATATATATATATATATATATATATAATTAGGCTGGTGAATGGAACAGAGCCACACACTTGATTTGGGGTATATTTTGGTCTGTTAGAAGAAACTTCCTCCCAAAATGTTAAAGAAAGAAAGAAATATATATATGTGTGTATATATACATATACATGTATGTATATATACACATACATGATGAAGGGATGGAATATGACTGTAAAGATGAAAATTTAAAAATATTTTTAAAAAGGAATTGATAAGATAAAAAGTTGGTTGAAAAAAAAAAAGGAGAGAATGTGATCAGGCTGGACAGTAGGACAAAGCCATACATTAAATTAAGGTATATTTTCATCAGTTAGAAGAAACTGTATCCCAAAATTTTAAAGAAAGAAAAACTTACATATATACAAAAATAAGGTTAAATGCAATGAAGGGTTAGAATATGACTATAAAAATGAAAGTAAAATATTTTTTAAAAGGTATTGATAAGATAAAATAGGTTAAAATAGGAAAGAGGAAATACTCAAAAAATAGAAAAAGAAAAAATAATGAACATTTTAAAAATTTAACTTTGAAAGACCAAAGAATCATAGGGAAAAAGCCATAAATTCTATCTGCATTCCTCTAGCACTGGTGTTTTGCAGTTCTCGTAGATCAGTAAACTTGGTCTTGGCTGGATGTTCTTGCTGATCTTCTAGGGGAGGGTCCTGTTTCAGTGATACTCAAATGTCTTTGCCTGAGGCAGAATTGCACCACCCTTGCCAAGGACCAGACTAAGTAATCTATTTGGGTTTGCTCTTGGTCGCTTTTGTTCCCTGAACACCTTCCATACAGCTTTGGAGGACGAGAATGAAAATGGGGCCTCGCAAACTCCAGCCCTACAGGAGCAGAGATCTCAGAGCCCTACTCCTCAGTGCACCCTCAGAGAAAAGAAGTCAATCATTCCTGTCTCCCTGGCTACCGGCTGCCCTCCAAGCTCATCCGGCCTGTGCTGAGTGTTTCTATCTCTGGCTCATGTCCCATTTAGAGCCTCCAAACCCAGCAGATTCCTGCAGCACACTCCTGCACCCCTCCTTCCAGAGGAAGAAGGTGCATTTCCCCAGATCTGCCACTAGGGAAATCTCAAAGAGCAGTGGCCTGACTGTGCCTCAGATCATGGTTTAAGTTAATCCCAAGCTGAAAGCCCCCTCCTCAGCTCTGTCTCTGCAGTCAGCCCCCTCGCACTCTGATACCTGGGAGCTC
Source organism: Taxidea taxus jeffersonii (assembly GCA_003697995.1). Taxonomy (NCBI): domain Eukaryota; kingdom Metazoa; phylum Chordata; class Mammalia; order Carnivora; family Mustelidae; genus Taxidea; species Taxidea taxus. The sequence continues at coordinate 45,473 of RCUC01168609.1, forward strand.
AGTCACTCAGGCACCCCCCAGTGTTTTTGTGACCCTGTAGGTCGTGAGACCACACTATCCCAGCGAGGGCTCCACCCCCTGCTTAGCCTGTAGGGTGACATCCCTCAGTGGAGCAGACTTCTGAAAGTTCAGATTTTGTGCTCCGCTGCTTACCACTTGCCAGGAGCTGGCCCCTCCCCCCACAGTGTATCTTCCTGTATATTGCCTCAGATTCACTGCACATCCTACCTTCCAGAAAGTAGTTGTTTTTCTGTTCATAGAATTGCTGCTATTCTTCTCTTTGATCTCCTATTGAGTTTGTAGGTGTTCAGAGTGGTTTGATATCTACCTGAATTCCTGGGACCAGATCAAATTTAGGTCTCCTATTCCTCCACGATCTTCCTCCTCCGAGAAACCTAAATTTTTCAGTAAGAAACCTAAATTGAGACTCAGGAGAGAAAACTCCAAGCTCCAGTTTCCTAATCAGTAGAACTTTGGGAGATGAGGGAATATCCTGACTCTGTACCATCCAAGGAGATGCCTGGTGCTCAGTGGCTGGACACCTGTGGCCACAGAGTACCTGTAATACAGATAGTGCAACTGAAGGACTGAACCTTAAATCTCAGTTCATGTCACTTAATTTAAATTGAAATAGCTGCATATGGCTGGTCTGCACCATATTGGAGAGAACAACTCTAGTATGTAATGGTTAGGAGAGCAGGATTTGAAGTCAGACTGGCCTGAGTATGTAACCAACCTCACTTGCTTGTGACCTGGGGCAATCTATTCAGCCTTTCTAAACCCTCACCATCTGTAAAATAGGAATAACAATACCTGCCTGTGGGACTGACAATGTAGCAAATCTCTGAGCAGCAGGTCACAAGCACTCACTCAATGGAAGCATATAGTCAGTGAGGACAAAAACAGTCCAGTGGTAATCAAACCATGCATGAGTGGTTGGATGGTTGGGTGAGTGGATGGATGGATGGTGAATGGATGGATGGTGGGTGGATGGATGATGGATGGATGGATGGGTGGTGGATGGGTAGATGGATGGTGGATTGATGGATGATGGGTAAATGATGGATAGATGGATGGATGGATGGATGGTGGGTGGGTGAATGGTTGGATGGATGGGTGGATGGTGGATGGATGGATGGATGGATGGATGGATGGACGGTGGATGGATGGTGGATGGATTATGGATTGATGGATGGTGGATGGATGGAAGGTTCAGTGATGGCTGATCTTTTCCATCAGCAAAGATGAAGGAAACTTGCAATCTTTTTCAACTGGGTCTCCACTGGGTGTCAGTGTGGTTTCATCCAGTAAGGCATTGGTCCCACAGAGGTAGAAATTCTGCCTGTAAGTGGGACAGCTCTATTAGCTTCAGTTTATTTTTAACAGTGACTTTAACTTGCTGCCAGAGCATTCTCTTACTCTGCTGTTGATTAGTTTAGAAATGATTTAGAGTTGCATTAGCCAAGGGTTTTTATCTCTGCTGCCAATGCCCTCACCTCCTTAGTACCTCATTCCTGGTTAGGGCAGAATGCAAAGCCCACTGTCTCTGACATGACTCTCAAATCAGTCCCACAATTGTGTCTCATTAATAACAGTAGCTTGCATTTGCTGAGCACCCGCTGTGCATCAGGCAATGTGCAAAGTTTGACAGGCATGATCTCTTTGGATCCTCACAACTCTGCAAGCTGGGTCCCTCATGTTATGGATAAAGAAGCGGAGAGGTTTCTAAGGGTCAAGCAGCTATTTTGGGAATATAAGCAGAATTAGACTCCAAATATCTTACTCCAGAGCCTGAGCACCTGAACACTGCACTCTTCTTGCTCCTAATGAACATCCACCATGCATTAGACCCCCAGACAAACAACAAGATGCTAAAGAGGAGACAGATTAGTTCCCCAAGGAGCTGAAATGCAGGTGACAATTATGATGCACGGTGCACGGCACACACAGGATGCTATGGGAACAGGAGAGGGAGCAGCTCCCTCTGCCAAGGGGCACAGCACTGGGGGCTTCGGGCACTGTTCCCCTGACCCAAATGGCCATAGTTTGGCCACTTTAAAGTCACACACCCCAAATATTTTTGTGTCTCTAGAGATTTGTTGACACCAGTTCAACAAAGTCCAAGTGCTCTTTAAAAGACATCTCAGAATCCCTCCACAACTCATTTCTCCTTCCAAGGACACTTTCTTGGCAATGGCTGGTGACCCTGAAATAGGTATCAGGTGCTCCCAAAGGCTGCCCATGCCAAGCCAGTTAATCCAGTACAGTGGCTGTACCAGAAGACAGAACACAGGGAGAGGCTCATGCCACGCAGCCTGGAGGGAAGTTCAGTGGCAAAGACAACTCTTAGTTAACATTGAAGTTGGGAACCAGGGCAGGGTTACGTTCACTTCTCTCTTCTGCCTCCTCTTGCTCTTCCGTCGGCTGCATGACCCTTAAGACCTTGACATGAACATGGTCCAGCCCCCCACTACAGTGTGAGTCCTTGAATTTAGGCATTGTGAACTACTCATATTCATATACCCAGTGCCTCCTACAGTGACTGTCACTAGGTAGGAACTGAGTAGATATTTTCGTAATTGCGTCGAATTGACCCTTCTCTACTGAAAGTTAGTACACCCCCTCCACACACCAGTTACCTCCATGACCAATCTGACCTCTCTCTGGAGCTCCTGTTCCAACAGCTACAGCCATAAGTGAACATCAAGTGCTTTGTTAAAATAGAAAGAATGGCAAATCCATTTCTGAAGTGGGGATAACAATTACAAATCCAATTTAAGTTTTCATGTTATTTTTATGAAAACTTGAGTTGGATGTCTCCCACATTTCATAGGTAACACAGGGTTCATGAGCTCTACCTCACAGAGTGCAGTGAGCATCCCAGGAGACAATGTGTATAAAACATGTGGCAAAATGCCTGATGGATAGTAAGTGCTCAGTAAATGGAAATGCAGAGCCAATGCTAGGGTGAGGTGAAGGAGAGACCTGCTTCAGGCGCCAAATTTAAGGAGGCATCAAAAACTCAATAATCAGTGGGGCACCTGGGTGACTCAGTGGGTTAAAGCCTCTGCCTTTGGCTCAGGTCATGATCTCAGGGTCCTGGGATCTAGCCCCGCATGAGGCTCTCTGCTCAGCAGGGAGCCTGCTTCTTCCCCTCTCTGCCTGCCTCTCCGCCTACTTGTAATCTCTGTCTGTCAAATAAATAGAAAACAAAATTCAGTAATCAAGATAAGTCATTTCATTACTTATTCAAGACCCCTATAACAAAAGGCCACAAAGGGATGGCTTCAAAAACAAGAATTTAGGGTTTCCGTTCTGGACGCTAGAAATCCAAAATCAACATTTCAGTAGGGCCATGCTCTTTCTGAGTGCTCTTTCCATCACTCGAAGCTTCTGGTCCGGCAGGCGTCCTGGGGCTTGAGGGGCACCACCTGTGCATGGCTGTCTTGTCCTCGTGTCTGTGTCCTCTCCTCTTCTTAGAATGACCAGTCATATTGGGTGAAGGCCCCCAGAGGACCTCAATGTAACCAATCACATCTGCAGTGCCTCTGTTTCCAAATAAGGTAACTCTGAGAGACAGAGGATTAGCACTTCAATGGATCCTTCTGAGGGAACAAATTCAACCCTTGACAATCATATTTTTAAATTCTTGAGCAAAACATCCAAATATCAAGGAAAGGCAGGATCCAACTCTGCACTGGAGCTACCTCACCTCATTCTGTCTGCCCTCTGCCCTGCCTCCCCGCACCTTTCCCTGTATCCTGCCTCCCTCTTCTGACTTTAATCCTGGCCCTGTAGGATGCTGTCTTGATTGATAATGTACTTGTGCTATTGGGGGTGTTGTGATAAAGCAACAAAAGAGATGTTGTAGGGAAATATAGGGAGGAGGGAGACCTCCCAAGGGATTCTGGTCTAATAGGGGAGAAAACTCTATAGATGGAGAAAGAAAAAATACAGCCCTTCCCGCTGTTGGCCAGCAGCCAGGCTTGCTGCTCCCAGCTAGGCAGTGGTGCTGCTCTGCTAAGCAGACAATTTCACAGGGTATCACCATCGATGACTCGCTGCATCCATGCTGGAATAAGACAAAAACTAGGCTACTGCCGTATCATGTCTGGATAGAGAAATAAACAATGACAGTGGACAACTGGAAAAATAACCCAGCAGCTACCTCTTCTGGCCACCACGAGCAGCTCTGCTGCTCACCTTTCAAGGCCACCCAAATCCCCCATCTCTGTGCTGCCAGCTCAGAGGTCCCAGTACAGGAGCTGCTCCTCTGGGCCCTAGGAACACCTTCTTTGTACCTCACCCACTATCACAACCTACTGTAATGACCAATTTTGTCTATGTCTGAGAGCCTACTACCACCAGTGGTCAAACAAAGTTAGCAGCAAGGGTCAGCGGTCATGACAGAAGTAGCAGAGCCACTCATGGATTTCCATTGTTGTGCAGAAGGGAGCACAGGGGAGGGAAAGTCACAGAAGTGTGCAGTATAGGAGGCATTTCTCTCCTAGGCCAGCCCCACTCAGCTATTCCTGACCAGCTCCCTATCGCCATTGATCTATGACATCCTGGCATTCATCACACTGCATTGTGATGGGCTGCCTTCTGCCATTAGACATAGAGGGCAAGGACTTTGTCCCATTTCTCTTTAGGTCATTAATCCCAAGCACAGCACCCTAAGCATGAGAGATATTCAATATGTATTTGGAAGGAAGGAAAGTAAACTAATGAGTCATCCCTTGTGCTTAGAACCTAAGATGTTTAAAATGAAGCAGTGGAAAATGAAAAGTTAAAAAGTTGGAATCAGATTGGATGGAGCCTTGCTTGCCAAGGAGAGGAATTTAGATTTCATTTGGTCAGCAATCCGTGGTCACTGAGATATTTGGGGGAAGATCACCTGCCATTACTAGTCAAATGAAATGGATGGAACAAAAAAGTGAGAACTTGGACACCAAGTCCAGATAAAATGTTACTGCAACAGTCCGGGCAAAACATGGCAAGCACCTGAAGGAGAACAGTTCTGATGGATACAAAGAGCAGGGAATTGAAGTGGGACACATAACAAAGATTTCAAAGGATTTGATGTCTTACTAGATGTTTGGAATACTTCCTTAATCCTTGATTTGCCAATATTTGGTTAAGTTTTTAAGCAACAAATCTTAATCATGGTTCACTTGAGTTAATATTAAATTGGCTGACATGCACTGAACATGTGTGGTGGGTAGAAGAATGTCCCTGCAAAGAAGTCCATATCCTCAGCCCTGGAACTTGTAAATATGTTAGTCTACACAGCATAGGAGAATTAAGGTAGTTAAACTAAGATAATAAATCTGTGTTGTTTTATGTCACAATTAAGTTGTGGTAATTTGTTACAGCAGGAAAAGGAAACCAATACAATATGTTGTATGCCAAGGGTGCTGGTGACCCAGCCAGATTACAAATCTTGCTACAAGTGAGCTACATACTGAGTGCTAAAGAATTGACCATTTATTTCAAATACCCTTCACTTGTCATTCCTGAAATGACCTCTCAGTGGGCTAAAAAGCTATCTATTTCAAGCTAAAAGATAGAGCATAGTTATTCTCTGCCTTTTCAAATTTCTCTTTTGTACTTGAAGGTCCCTATCATTCAGGAAGTAGGACAAGATTCCCACCACCAACAGTGATTGAGTCGGTGGTAGCTTTTCTCTATAAAACATGACCGGTATATAAAAAAAAATTAATTCCCTTCTTGAGACATCCAATGATGAAGTAACTAGTTTAAAAGTAGAGAAAAGCACTCCAATGCACTCCAACATACAACTACATTATCTCATCCAGCTATAGAAATCCCAGGAGGTAGGTATCACTATCCTCATGTTATACGTAAATAAATTGGAGCTAATAAAAAGAAAATGAAGCCAAGATCCAAACCAGGGTCTCTAGGACTTCACGCCCTTGGCTCTTCCCATGTCCTCATATAGATTCTCAATAAAAACTATCTCAAGCATTACTCCTCCAGAATCTCTAAATCTCTAGAAATCCATATCAGGTAATGAAAAAAATATCCCCATTTTTCTGTCTGCAGTGTGCAGCTGTGTGCATGGAGTATGCAACAGTGGGATAGATGGCGATGGAAGCTGTGAGTGCTACTCTGCGTACACTGGCCCCAACTGCGACAAGCGTAAGTCCTGTCAGCTTCCTTAATGCCCTGCCAGACCAGATAGGCACAGGTGGATGACTTTCAACTTTGTGCTTACATACTGGGAATCTGCATGGGTGAGGCACCACTGAATGTTTTCCTGGGAGAAAATCAAAAAATAGAAAGAAAGAAAAAGGAAAGGAGAGGATGGAAAGGGAAGGGGAGGGGAGGGCAGAGATGGTGTAGAAGAGGAAGCTATGGGAGATTTGGGAGTGATGTACCGACATAGCTATGATTTAAGAAGGTCAAGCTGGCAGCAGTGTGAAGGACTGAATAGAGAAAGCTGGAAAACCAGCTGAGGCCATGGAAACAAGTCAGCCGTGCTGTAACGGAGACAAGGCATGTTCTCAAGTTCATGTCTCAAGTACAGAACACACACAGGAAATGAAAGTTCACTAAGGCTAAGTGAGTCACCAGAGGTCACAAAACTACCAAATAGAAGAACTGGAACTTAAATTGTTTGAAATTCTTTAAATGCTCTATCCCACTGGATCCAAGCATGAGATAAGGACCACAGAGTGGCTGAAACAAGGAAAGTTTAATAGAAAGAATTAGTAATCTATGACAGGAGAGTGGCGATAAAAGCACAAAGTGAATTCTAGGGCTGCTGGAGTGTAAGAGAGGAAATTTGGAAAGGGGTGGTTATCCCCCAGGCTGAGTTCAAACCTTGTTAGAGAAGGTATGGTGGCAGGCCACTGGGTAGAAGAGAATTTTGCTGGCTTGCCCAAGCCAGCATGGGACCACACTCATCTGGCGGGCAGGCAAAAAGGCCCCAGGACACAAATGAGCCAAGGCTGATGAGCAAACACACAGAGGAAACCAGAGTGCCAGGGGGTGCCAAACTCAGAGTATGCAACGTCTGTGTGTGGAAAGGGCTGTGGGAAGGTGACCACCAGGTCCCGGCTGAGGATACAAGGTCACCCATAGACCATGCACTCTGAATAATGGCTGAAGCAGTGTCCTCACACACCCACACCATTGACAGACTATATGACAGTGGCCAGCACACACAGCAGGAACAGAACCCTGCACGAAGGACCCAAGGAGAGGAACCCCTTTTTCCTGCAGTAGCCCCCAGAACCCCCCTACCAGCCAAGCTTCATATATCACTGTAAAGGAGAAATAGAATCCAGTCCATTATCAAAGAGCAGGTAATGAAGGGTGAATTTGGAGCCAGCCATTAAGAAACATGCATAAATAATGAATCTTGGAACACCGAAAAAATTAAATTTTTTTTTTTAAAAACTGGTCATTCTTCCTTTGACACTAGCCTCACTTAACTTATCCTCTGGATTTTACTCTTCTGATCTGTAAAATGAAGGGACTAGATAAGATTTAAATGCAACAAATTCAAACTCATTTCATAGAAAGTCACTATGGGGCCATGCGCAGTAAAGAGGATGAATAAAACACAGCCTTCTTCCTGTGGAGGAGACAGACATGCAAATGAGTGATTCAAATCAACAGCCAAGTGAGACTCAGGGGGATAGAATAACCCCTTCTGAAGACCTCAGTTAGCCTCCTTTCCTGGCCACTCCCATCATTGCCCAGTGGACTCATGAGCAAAGACCTTTTAATTTTTTTTTAATTTTTATTTATTTATTTGACAGACAGAGATCACAAGTAGGCAGAGAGAGAGGGGGAGGTAGGCTCTCCGCCGAACAGAGAGCCCGACGCGGGGCTCGATCCCAGGACTCTGAGATCATGACCCGAGCTGAAGGCAGAGGCTTTAACCCACTGAGCCACCCAGGTGCCCCGAGCAAAGACCTTTTTAATAAGACAGTAAACCCAGGGGGAGGAGTCAAGATGGCAGAGAAGTAGCAGGCTGAGACGACATCAGGCAGCAGGAGATCAGCTAGATAGCCTATCAAACCATTCTGAACACCTACGAATCCAACAGGAGATCGAAGAGAAGAAGAACAACAATTCTAGAAACAGAAAATCGACCACTTTCTAAAAGGTAGGACCAGCGGAGAAGTGAATCCAACGTGACGGGAAAATAGACCCCGGGGGAGGGGCTGGATCCCAGCAAGCGGCGGAACAACGGAGCACAAAATCAGGACTTTTAAAAGTCTGCTCCATGGAGGGACATTGCTCCAGAGGCTAAACTGGGGTGAAGACCTCCCGGGGACAGCGTGGACTCAGGTCCCGCAGGGTCACAGAAGGATTGGGGGTGTCCGAGTGTCACAGAGCTCACAGGTATTAGAGTGGGGAAGACGGCTGCGGAGACAGAGCCGAGGAGTGAGCTCTGAACTTGGGGTTTCCTAGAGCCGTGGTCTGTGACACGGGCCGGTGCTCTGTGCGAGGCGTCCCCACAAGATCTGGGGAGACTCCGACCCGGGAGAGCTCAGGGATCTACGGGGTTCGGAGACTCCAGGTGGGACTCTGCCAGAGGCAGAGACGCTTGGTCACAGGCTGGGGGACCTCAGAGCACAGCCAGAAGCCAGTGAGATGGGACTGATTACACACGATTTTCTCCAAGTGCGGCTGGAAGCTGGGGAGACGGGAGTGATTACACACTTTTCTCTGAAGGCGCACTGAAGACTGGGGCCCCGAGCTCTTGGCTCCTCGGAGCTGGAGATTGGAAGGCCGCCATTTTCATTCCCGTCCTCCGGAACTCTACAGAAAGCATTCAGGGAACAAAAGCTCCTGAAAGCGAACCTGAGAGGATTACTTAGCCAGGCCCCTGGTAAGGGCGGTGCAATTATGCCTGGGGCAGAGACACTTGAAAATCACTACAACAGGCCCCTCCCCCAGAAGATCAACAAGAAACCCAGACAAGACCAAGTTCACTTAACAAGGAGAACAGCGGATTCTTATCTGGACAAAATGACAAGGCAGAAAAACTCACCACAAAAAAAAGAACAGGAGGCAGTACCGAAGGCTAGTGACCTAATCAATACAGACATTGGTAATATGTCAGATCTGGAATTCAGGACGACGATTCTCAAGGTTCTAGCCGGGCTCAAAAAAGGCATGGAAGATATTAGAGAAACCCTGTCTGGAGAAATAAAAGCCCTTTCTGGAGAAATAAAAGAACTAAAATCTAATCAAGTTGAAATTAAAAAAAGCTATTAATGAGGTGCAATAAAAAATGGAGGCTCTTACTGCTAGGATAAATGAGGCAGAAGAAAGAATTAATGATATAGAAGACCAAATGACAGAGAATAAGGAAGCTGAGCAAAAGAGAGACAAACAACTACTGGATCACGAGGGGAGAATTCGAGAGATAAGTGACACCATAAGACGAAACAACCTTAGAATAATTGGGATTCCAGAAGAAGAAGAAAGAGAGAGAGGAGCAGAAGGTATATTGGAGAGAATTATTGTAGAGAGTTTCCCTAATAAAGCAAAGGGAACAAGCATCAAAATCCAGGAGGTGCAGAGAACGCCCCTCAAAATCAATAGGAATAGGTCCACACCCCGGCATCTAATAGTAAAATTTACAAGTCTTAGAGACAAAGAGAAAATCCTGAAAGCAGCACAGGACAAGAAGTCTGTAACATACAATGGTAAAAATATCAGATTGGCAGCAGACTTATCCACAGAGACCTGGCAGGCCAGAAAGAACTGGCATGATATATTCAGAGCACTAAATGAGAAAAACATGCAGCCAAGAATACTTTATCCAGCTAGGTTATCATTGAAAATAGAAGGAGAGATAAAAAGCTTCCAGGACAAACAAAAACTGAAAGAATTTGTAAACACCAAACCAGCTCTACAGGAAATATTGAAAGGGGTCCTCTAAACAAAGAGAGACCCTAAAAGTATTATCAGAAAGGAACAGAGACAATATACAGTAACAATCACCTTACAGGCAATACAATGGCACAAAATTCATATCTCTCAATAGTTACCCTGAATGTAAATGGGCTAAATGCCCCAATCAAAAGACACAGGGTTTCAGAATGGATAAAAAACAAAACCCATCAATATGCTGCCTATGAGAAACTCATTTTAGACCTGAAGACACCTCCAGATTGAAAGTGAGGGGGTAGAAAACAATTTACCATGCTAATGGACATCAGAAGAAAGCTGGGGTGGCAATCCTTATATCAGATCAATTAGATTTTAAGCCAAAGACTATAATAAGAGATGAGGAAGGACACTATATCATACTCAAAGGGTCTGTCCAACAAGAAGATCTAACAATTTTAAATATCTATGCCCCTAACATGGGAGCAGCCAACTATATAAACCAATTAATAACAAAATCAAAGAGACACATTGACAAGAATACAATAATAGTAGGAGACTTTAACATACCCCTCACTGAAATGGACAGATCATCCATGCAAAAGATCAACAAGGAAATAAATGTCTTAAATGACACACTGGAGCAGATGGACATCACAGATATATTCAGAACATTCCATCCCAAAGCAACAGAATACACATTCTTCTCTAGTGCCCATGGAACATTCTCCAGAATAGATCACATCCTGGGTCATAAATCAGGTCTCAACCGGTATCAAAAGTTGGGGATCATTCCCTGCATATTTTCAGACCACAATGCTCTGAAGCTAGAACTCGATCACAAGAGGAAATTTGGAAAGAGCACAAATACATGGAGACTCAATAGAATCCTTCTAAAGAATGAATGGGTGAACCAGGAAATTAAAGAAGAATTGAAAAAAACCATGGAAACAAATGATAATGAAAACACAACGGTCCAAAATCTGTGGGACACAGCAAAGGCAGTCCTGAGAGGAAAATATATAGCAATACAAGCCTATCTCAAGAAACAGGAAAGGTCTCAAATACACAACCTAACCCTACACCTAAAGGAGCTCAAGAAAGAACAACAAAGAAAGCCTAAACCCAGCAGGAGAAGAGAAATAATAAAGATCAAAGCAGAAATCAATGAAATAGAAACCAAAAAAACAATAGAACAAATCAATGAAACTAGGAGCTGGTTCTTTGAAAGAATTAATAAGACTGATAAACCCCGAGCCAGACTTATCAAAAAGAAAAGAGAAAGGACCCAAATAAATAAAATCATGAATGAAAGAGGAGAGATCACAACCAACACCAAAGAAATACAAACAATCATAAGAACATATTATGAACAACTCTATGCCAACAAATTCGACAATCTGGAAGAAATGGATGCTTTCCTAGAGACATATAAACTGCCAAAACTGAACCAGGAAGAAATAGAAAACCTGAATAGGCCCATAACCAGTAAGGAGATTGAAACAGTCATCAAAAATCTCCAAACAAACAAAAGCCCAGGGCCAGATGGCTTCCCAGGGGAATTCTACCAAACATTTAAAGAAGAATTAATTCCTATTCTCCTGAAACTGTTCCAAAAAATAGAAATGGAAGGAAAACTTCCAAACTCATTTTATGAGGCCAGCATCACCTTGATCCCCAAACCAGACAAGGATCCCATCAAAAAAGAGAATTACAGACCAATATCCTTGATGAACACAGATG
>RCUC01168610.1:0-53644 GCA_003697995.1 Taxidea taxus jeffersonii
CGGGGCCGGGCCGGGGCCGGGGCGCCGCGCGGGCGCCATGGAGGGGCTGCGGCGGGGCCTGTCGCGCTGGAAGCGCTACCACATCAAGGTGCACCTGGCGGACGAGGCGCTGCTGCTGCCGCTCACCGTGCGGCCGCGGGACACGCTCAGCGACCTGCGCGCGCAGCTCGTGGGCCAGGGCGTCAGCTCCTGGAAGCGCACCTTCTACTACAACGCGCGGCGGCTGGACGACCACCAGACGGTGCGCGACGCGCGCCTGCAGGACGGCTCGGTGCTGCTGCTCGTCAGCGACCCCAGGTGGCGCGGCGCGGGCACGGCGGGGGGCTGGGCGGGGTCGCGCGCGCCGCGGGGGGCCGGGGCGGGCAGGGTTAGGGCGGGGCGCGCGGCTGGGGTCCCGGCTGGGGTCCGGGCTGGAGGGAGGGCGGGGGGCCCCGCGGCGGAGTGGGGTGCGATGGGGGCGGCCCAGGGCCCGAGCTCTGGCTCTTCTGGGAACCAGCTGGGAGGAGACCGGAGACAGGCGGGCAGAGGCCTGGGGCGGCTGGCTCGCCCCCCACCACCCCTGCCTCATTCCCGTTCGTTTGCTCTGCCCCCCTCTCCTTGGCTGTCCGGGCTTTCTTACGGTCCCGCTGTCCCAGTCCCTTCCCCGCTCACTGGTGCTGTCCCTGTTTATTTCATTTCCGGTCATTCTTCCTGTCTGTGTCTCTGTCCATTGCTGTCTGTGTTGCTTTTCTTTGTCTCTCTGAGTCGCTCTGCCTTCTCCTCCCTTCTGTCTCCCTCACCGGTCCCGTCCTGATGCTTGTTCACGCTCTGATCTGGCCACGTGAGGTTTCCAAAGAGGTCCCAGTGGCCAAGGTGGCGCCGGAGGGGCATCTCTCTGCCCAAGGAGGGGTCTGCAGAGAGCACGTGGAGAGGCCGGGGACAGCTCTGGGGAAGGCTGGAGGCCAGCCCATGGCCAGTCTGGTATTGAGGTGGTGGCAGTGGTCAGGGGAGGGACCCGAGCCAGGATGTGTAACCCTAGAGTTTATGGGGGTCGCACTCACAGGGTTTGGCCCTTAAGGCTTGATCCGCCAAGCCTGGGGTGATGTTTGGAGAGCAGGAGGCTCAGGGTAGGAGGGCTGCCTCCCCAGGCCCTCTGGAAGGAGGGTGTCAGGCGGTGGGATGATTTGGGACTGCAGGGGTGAGAGTTGTCACTTTCTAATTTTTTAAAATTTTATTTATTTATTTATTTATTTAAACACAACTTGTTCCTTCCATTTATTTTTACTTAAAGATTTATTTATTTGAGAGAGAGAGGGAGCACAGGCAGGGAAAACAGCAGAGGGAGAGGGAGAAGCAGGCTCCCTACCGAGTAGAGGGCCCAATGCGGGGCTCGATCTCAGGACCCTGAGAATGGGACCTGAGCCGAAAGCAGATGCTTAACCGACTGAGCCACCCAGGTGACCTGAGAGTTGTCATTTTTAGAAAAAGATTTATTTATTTATTCATGAGAGAGAGAGAGAGCCAGCAAGAGCAGAGCAGGGCGAGGGCTGGAGGAAGAGGGAGAAGCAGACTCCCCACTGAGCAGAGAGCCTGACATGGGCTCAAGCCCAGGGCCCTGGGATCATGACCAGATGCTTAACTGACTGAGCCACGCAGGCGTCCCCAGGCGTTGTCTTTTTTTTTTTTTTAAGATTTATTCATTTAATTTGGGAGAGAGAGAGAGTCGGGGTGGGGAAGGGCAGAGGGAGAGCATTCTAAGCATACTCCATGCTGATCACGGAGCCCAACATGGGGCTCAATTCCACAACCCCAAGACTACGACCCGAGCCAAAACCAAGAGTCCGACGCTCAACAGACTATGCCACCTAGGCGCCCCGAGAGTTGTTATTTTATTTTATTTTTAAGATTTTATTTATTTATTTGACAGAGAGAGACACAGCAAGAGAGGGAACACAAGTAGGGGGAGTGGGAGAGAGAGAAGCAGGCTCCCACTGAGCAGGGAGCCCGATGCAGGGCCCGATTCCAGGACCCTGGGATCATGACCCGAGCCAAAGGCAGATGCCCAATGACTGAGCCAACCAGGCACCCCGAGAGTTGTTATTTTAAACAGGGCTGTAGGGACAGCTTCACGTACACGGTGACAGTTTCAGTAAATTCCTAATGGAGGTGAGGGAGGGAACCAAGTGGATATGTTGGGGGCGAATGGTCTGGGCAGAGGGCATAATGTGTGCAAAGGCCCTGGGGCAGCAGCAGGCATGGTGTGTTAGAGCATTGAGGAGGCATGTGTGACTGGAGCAGAGTGAGGGGTAGAGAGGGAGGAGAGGAGGGCGGGGAGGAGACAGGGCAGGGAGTGCAGGGCTTTGGGGGCCCCTGAGGAGGACTTTTACCCTGAGGAAGGTAGAGCCCTGGAGGGCTGTGGGCAGAAGGCAGGGCATAACTCAGGAGCTCACAGGTGCCCTCTTGTGGCCACTGTGGGGAGGACAGACTGTGGGGGGTGGACGGCGGAAGCCTGGGGACCAAAGCGGAGTTCCAAGACAGCGACGCAGAGACTGAAATAGGATTGGGCCAGCTCACTGTTCTCCCAGCTGTCTAGGCAGGGTCCTGCCTCAGGGCCTTTACACTGGCTGTTCCATCTGGCCTGGAAGGCTTTCCACCTTCCTTCCTCCCTCACTCAGCTCTTTCAGGCCTTTGTTCAGATAACATCACAATGCAGTCTTCTGACTTGCCCCACCCCCACCCGTGCCTTATCTTTCTCTCCAGCACTTACCGGGAGCTGACTTGTGTTTCATTAATTTTTTCACCCCATCTCCTCCCCCTGGACTGTAAACTCTGAGGGCACTCCCTACTGTCTTCCCAGTGCAGTGCCAGGCATGTAGTAGGTCCTCAGTAAATATTTGTCCAATGTATTGTTCCTGGAGGTGAGGCTAAGGCTGCTTAGAACACTTTCCTGGAGCTCCAGGGGTCCCTGGAAGTCGGGGGAGGGTCTCAAGGCCATAAGTGAGTCCAGCAGGTGCTGGAAGATGCATTGGCCCTGCCCTGAGCAGATCAGGCGTTGAGTGCCAAGGGGAGGGCTGCATTTGGCCTGCAACCTGTGTCTTTCGCCCCGGTCCTTCAGGTAGTTGGAGGAGGTGGCGTCATGAGCCAGGGGACTGGAGGCGCTGGCTGAAGGAGCAGGCTGGGGGACCTTCCGGAGGCACCTCCCGGGAGCCCTGACATCACTCTGCGTAAGTCTCTTCTTCTTCCTTCTTTTTTTTTTTTTTTTTTTTTAAGATTTGTTTTAAATAATCTCTACACCCTGCGTGGGGCTCAAACTCACAACCCTGTGATCAAGAGTCCCATGCTCTACCAGTGAAGCCAGCCAGGTGCCCCTTAAGTCTCTAGTACTTCTAATGCAGACTGTAGAGATCACAGATGTGGAAACTGAGGCCCAGAGAGGAGAAGGGACTCGCCTCTGTTGACTATCACTGCACTCCACGCCCTGGTGATTTTTTGCCCCTTGGGTAAGGACACGGGCCTTACCTTCTCACCTACCTTTAGACTAACATTTGTTACCCCTAACTAACAGGAATGATGTTGCCCCGACTTGCTGTGTGACCTTGGGCAAGTCACTCCTCTCTGGGCTCTGTTACTCACTTCTTCCCCCAGAAAGATGGGGCTTTGGTGGGCAGGGTTGCTTGAGTTGTGCTCTTTGCCTGCAATTCCGGAGAACAGTCACCAGGTGGCTCCAAACAGCCGAGCTAGGCCCCCGCCATGGGTAGGAGGAGGTGGCTGGCTGTGTCCCTATCCAAGTCAGGGATGTGGGGACAAGGGAAAAAGGAAAGCTGGAGTTTCACCCTTCCCCAGGCCTGGCTTGAAATTGTTTTATTCCCTCCTTGCTGCCGTTGCAAGTTCTGGGCTCCTGGGGTGCTCGGTGAAGTACTGGCCTGACCTCCCAACCAGCTGCTGCCTCGGACACGCCCCCCGGAGCCCCAGGCCGGGCACCGACCTAGTATGTACCTGCTCAGGCCCTGCCAGCAGTGGGGAGCCTGCGTGACCCTGAGGCCGTGGCTGCCCCGGCAGGGCCTCCAGTGCCCAGTCTGCAGTGGGAGCCAGCGTGCGCCGGGAACCGTGTGCAGCCAGGGGATATGACATCAAGAGAGGTGCAGAGGGGAGAGCAGAGGACCTCGGGGACATCATCCCTCCTGCCTTGTACATTCTCTCGGCCACACCTGTGTCCGGGCTGCGCCCCCTGCCTGACGCACCTTCCACACTCCTGTCTGCCACTCCAACTCATCTGGGACGCCAGCCTCCTCCAGGAAGTCTTCTGGGATTCTCTCCTCACCAGCCAGTGAGCACTTCGTCCTCTGCGGGGGTGCCCCCACGAGCCCCCTCTACTGTGAACTGCCTTGACTGGGGGGGGGGGAGAGCAGCCAATTACTGATAAAAGTTCCAATGACTACAGGTGGAGACTGGGGGACCCAGCCCTCCCCCCAGCTCTCCAGCGTTCCACGATGCATGCCCCCAGCCCCAAACACATCCCCATGGTGTGCCTGTGCCCACTCCCTTGGCTGTGTCCCCACCCCCTAAACCCCGCTGCCGTGTCCCCTATGCGGGGTCTCCTGGTTGGGTCTGAAGGGCCCTGGGTAAGTGGGTGGGGCTGGAGGAGCCGGTCATGTCCAAAGAGCCATGGGGCACGGGCGGCGATCTCAGGGACATTGCGGGCAGTGTGTCATAGGAATTCTGGGGACGAGACCCGCCGGGTAGAACGCCACGGTCCAGGTGCTGGCGTGGTGCAGGGCAGAGGCGTGGGAGCCTGGGAAGAAATAATGTTTTAATTAAGAGTGGTGTTGGCCGCAGGGCGTCGAGCGTGGACACGTGGGTAATCAGTGGGGACCGGGGGAGAGCCAGGCTCGGACTGCCCGCCTTTGCTGTGGTGGGGATGGTGCCAGGCGGTCTGGCCCTGCTCCCCTGCTCTCTGAGTCTTTGGCACAGGGGTACAGCGTGGGTAACCCAGGTTTACCTGTCTATGGTCCCCTTGGTGCCCAGTCCACCCTGGTGCCCAAGTCCAAGACCTGGTACCTCAAGACCTCCTTGCCTATTCCTTAGAGCTCCTCTTAGGTCAGAGCTTCCAGCTCCCACTTTTGTGATGGGTAAACTGAGGCCTCAGCTGCTTGCAGGGAACCCTCGGGGCCAGCAGAGGGAAGAAGCCAAGACTGCTCCTTGCTGCTTTGGGTCCACAGGTGACTAAGGCACATGCCCAGAGACAACTCTGTGCACCCGTGGGGGCCTGCCCAGGAAGTGGGGTTCTGTGATGATCACTCAGCTCCGTTCCTCAGTCCCTACTACCTGCCAGAGTCCAGATGGTTTACCTTGGGGGGGCTCTGCCCCACTGCAAACTGCTGACTGCCCCGTGGTGGTGGCCGGGATTATGACCCATTTTACAGATGGGGTGTCCAAGGTCATCCTTCTCCGGGCTGCTGAACAGAGGGGCCCCAGCCCCTGCAGGGTCCCTGATGCTTGAAGAAGGGGAGGGATTCCTGCTTCTTGACTGAGGGTGGGGGAGGCATTTCAGGCCCTTTTTGACATTTAACGAACACTATGCAAATCGCATGCAAATCACCACCCATTTCTTAAGGCTCGACAGACAGCCCAGGCGTGCACTGAAATAACAATGTTGGACCTGTCCGAAGGTCTTTGCCTGCAGGAGTACAGAGCCTCTCCTCCCCCTCCTCCCTCCCATTCCCCTCCCTTCTTCCTCCCCTCCCTCCCTCCCTCCCTGCCCTCCTTCCTTCCTTCCCTTCTCCCCCTCCTTCCCTTTATTCCCTTTACTGCTTTTCTTCCTGCACTTGGTTCCTAGGAGGCCTCCCAGTCCCGAGGTGAATGGAAAAAGCAACAAAAGTGGCTCCCAGTGTTCCCATTTTCCAGATGAGATACAGGGAGGCCCAAGTCTGGCCTGAGGTCCCAGGGCCACATGTAGAAAGTGGTGGCCTGGCAGGGCTTGGCAGAGCCCAGGGAAGTCATCCTGGAGGGTTTTGGCCTTGGATGGCGGGCTGCCCGGAGCTTGGACCTGGAGAACTTGGACCTTGACGGACTGTGATCCCCCAGTCCTGCTTTCTCCTGCTACTCCATCAGCATGTTTTTTGGATTCTGGCCACCGCCAGGTTGCGCGCCCTACCCTCTCTCTTTGGCAAACTCTTATTCATCCCTCAAAGCCCAGCTGCAATGCCCCCTTCTTCACGCAGGCATTTCTGATCCTCCAAGAAGAGTCTCCACTTCCCTCTGGGCTTCGGTTGCACTAAACCCTCTATGGTCCAGCCCTGACTCCTTGGGGGGCCGCAGCATCCCTGCCCACTGGGCTCAGTTCTGGCACCTGCCTGGTTATGACACTGCTCAGTGTGAGCTCTGCAGTGGCCCCCGTGGGCCTCTGGGTCCTGCAGCCTCCATTCCTGCTGGCTCAGACCCGACGCAGGGAACTGGGCAGGGTGTTGGTCCTCCCAGCCTGAGGAGTCCAGCCTGGGGCCCCAGGGTCACAGAACAGGGTAGAGACCAGGTATAGAAGGGCTGTCTTCAAGTGCGTATGAATAAAACATTAAGTATTTCTTTTTTTTTTTTTTTAAGATTATTTATTTATTTATTTATTTATTTGACAGAGACAGAGAGGGAACACAAGCAGGGGGAGTGGGAGCGGGAGAAGCAGGCTTCCCGCCGAGCAGAGAGCCTGACACCGGGCTCCATCCCAGGGCCCCGAGATCATGACCTGAGCCGAAGGAAGCCGCTTAACGACCAAGCCACCCAGGTGCCTCAGATTAAGTGTTTCAAAACAGAATCAAGTTCAAGCTCCCTAACTTGGTCTTTGGTCTTCCTTCTGCCTGGGTGAGCTCCCTCCCCTCTCTGGGCTGTGAAATAGAGAAGCCTGCCCCCACCCCCCGCCCCCCCACCTGCCCCTGAGGCGACTGGGGCTCCTGGCTCCACCCCTGGAGCAAGTCTGGGCTGCAAGGAGTTTCGAGTGAAACTTGGAGGCCCCTGTCTCCTCCTGGGGCCCAAGGCTTCCTCGGGAGGGGCCGCCTCCTGCCTCCTGCCTCCTGCCTCCCCTCCAGGCTGCCCACTTGGTTTGGGCTCCCAGAACCCTGGGGGTGGGGGGCGGTTCCTGGGTGGCACGTAAATCCAGGTGTTTCCCAGAGGAGGCATCAGTGGCTTAGCCAGAAACTGCCAGCACCCAGACTCCTCGATTCCGTCCTTCTCTGCCTCACTCTCCCCCTCCGTGACTCCAAGCCAGGTCCCGGCGTTCTGTGTCTCTGCTCATTTGTTTCCTGGGCATGTACGGGGTGCCCTCTGTGTGCCTGGCCCCGGGCTGGCTGCTGGAGATACCAAGACAGACCCTGCTCCAGCTGCCACAGGTGGTGGGACAGGTTGGCCACTGCGCCAAAGCACCCAGCTGAGGGGTGAGAGGGCCCCAGGAAGGGGACACTTTCTGTAATTCACACAAAGGCCGAGACACCCACCTGAGGACCGTCATGAGGCTGGAAGTTCAGCGGGAGACCCATGATGCTGCCGGGTGGGAGGGTGCTCCAGGGATCCTCAGACCCCTTCTGTGGGCCTCAGTTCTCCCACCTTTGCAAGGAAGCAGGGGTGTCCGGTGGCTGCGCCAGGTGCTGCTCGCAAGGTATAGGCTATTTGTTGGGAGAGAAATCCTGACACCCCTGCACTCAGATGTGTTTGAAAGAATCCTCCAAGGGGGACAGAGCTGCAAGAAGAAACGAAACAGAAAATCACAGGGCCAGCTGCCCAGCCCGCCACGTGACTCACCCAGGGTGGAAGCGACCTCACTACCATGCCCCAGAACATCAGGGAAACTTGCCTGTCTCTTCCCCTGATGGCCCCTGGTACCCACTGAAGGCTGCTGGCCTCCGAATGAGGGCTTCAGGCCTGGCTCTCAGGGCTCCTGACCCGGCACTGACCTTCCACCAGTGCTCTGAGCTCCAGACCCACACATCCTCTTGCTGGGTCCCACGTGGGAGAAACTCTTCCTGACCACAGGGCCTTTGCATGTGCTGTTTCTCTGTATGCAGCACCCTCTCCCATCCTCACCTTTCATCTTCTGATTTGCACATTCAATGTCACTTCCTTGAGGAGGCCCTAAACAAGTCATGTCCCCCCAGTTTTGCATTCTTGCACCAGTCTGTTCTCCTTGGTAGCATTAATTATTTATATTATTACTTATTCACTGTGTATTTTCTCCCTCAGCCTGTGGGCACTGTGAAGGCTGGGATGGGTCTCATCTGGTCACTCTGGATCTCACATTTAACAACCCAGTATCAGGGGGTGGCGAGCCAGGAACACCCCCCCTCCCAGGCTCAGTGTGGGACCCCTGCCCCAGTTGCTATCACCACTGTATCCAACTCCAGGTGACCAAGGGGCACAGAAACTTGGGATTAGGATTCCATGCACTCCAGCTCCTGCCACTGTGATAAATGGGGAAAATTCAGAATGAATTATTGACTGCCCTGCTGAGCTGGTCTGATCTGGACGGATAGAGTGTCCTCGCCCCCATGTCTGCTCAACATCTCTCAGAAGTTTCCAAGAGGTTGAGAGGCAGCTGGCTGGGGATGGGGTTGGGGTAGGGGGGAGGCCCAGAAGGCAGTGGAGCCAGATGGACCTGGGTGCAAAGCCTGCCTCTGCTGGGCTCTTTGGGGGGAACTCACTTTCCTTCTCTGAGTCTTTGTTTTTCTCTTTTGCAAAAAGGTGGGGGGAGAAATCCTCATCTGTTGGGTGAATCTGTGGTAGGAATCACCTTGAATTAACAGAGGGTGGCACACAGTCATTATATAATAAATATTGCAGAATCTGTGAGTTGTCTCTGGAGCCCTAATTCTTCCTCCCTGACCCTGGCAGAATAAAATGGGGTCAGTGTGGGAGGCCAACTGCTTACCCACAGGTGGCTCTGTCTCCCTTAGCCAGTGAGCCATGGCAGATAGAAAGCATAGGTCCGTGTTGTAAGACCTGACCCAAGGCAACAACCACAAAGGAGCAATTCTCTTGACTTACTACTTCCTTCTCCTTTAGATTCCGGAGTGCCAGACCCCACTGCAAGGGCACAGCGTCCCCTGGTGGGCCATGAGTGAGAATTTAAATACCCAGTGTTGTCTGGTAGAAAGATCATGGAAGCCATATATGGAATTTAAAACTTTCTAGTAGCCACGAGAAAAAGGTAAAAAGAGGCAGGTGAAATTAATTTTAATATGCTTTATTTAACTCAATACAGCCAAAATATAATTTTAACAGGCAATCAATATAAAAAACTGTTAAGGAGCTATCTTAAACTTTTTTTATTCATACCAAGTTTTTTTTTTTTTAAGGATTTATTTATTGGGGAGCCTGGGTAGCTCAGTCAGTTAAGTGTCTGCCTTCCACTCAGGTCATGATCCCAGGGTCCTGAGATTGAGCCCTGCATAATGCTCCCTGCTCAGCGGGGAGTTTGCTTTTCCCTTTCCTTCTGCTGCTCCCCCTGCTTGTGCTCACTCTCTCTCTTTCTGTCAAATAGATAAATGAAATCTTATTTTAAAAAATATTTTATTTATTTAACAGAGAGATCACAAGTAGGTAGAGAGAGAGGGGGAAGGGAAGCAGGCTCCCCGCCAAGCAGAGAGCCCAACGTGGGGCTCGATTCCAGGACCCCGGGATCATGACCCGAGCCGAAGGCAGAGGCTTTAACCCACTGAGCCACCCAGGGCCCCCACCTTTTGTTAAGATTTTATTTATAAATATATATTTTTAAAATTCATTTATTGGGGTGCCTGGGTGGCTCAGTGGGTTAAAGCCTCTGCCTTCGGCTCGGGTCATGATCCCGGGGTCCTGGGATCGAGCCCCACATCAGGCTCTCTGCTTGGCGGGGAGCCTGCTTCCCCCTCTCTCTGCCTGCCTCTCTGCCTCCTTGTGATCTCTGTCTGTCAAATAAATAAATAAAATCCTTAAAAATATATTTATTTGGGGGGGTGTGGGTGGGGGGGAAGGGTTAGAGGGAGAAGAAGAGAATCTCAAGCAGACTCCCACTGAGCTCAGAGCCCTATGTGGGGCTCAATCTCAAGACCCCAGAGATCATGACCTGAGCCGAAATCAAGAGTCTGATGCTCAGCTGACCCAGCCACGCAAGCACCTGACAGCACTTGCATGTTGGACAGTACAGAATCAAGCACATGGCACATGGTTATGTCATCTGTGTAGACTAGCATGGTCCCTTCTGCTCCGGCTCCCCCATCTTCCACCCATGTGGTCTCTCTTCCCGCAGCAGTACTAGAAGGGAGGCCGTGAGCACCGGAGGTCCCCTTCGTCCTCTGCCCACAGAACCCCCTTTGATCTGGTTGCCCTTGGGGGCAGGTCCTGTGGGAGCCTTGGGGGCCACGGGGAGGATTTGGACTTTAACCTCAAGGGAGGTAGGGCCCTGGAAGGCTGTCAAGGGTTCAAATCCTGCCTCTGCCTTCTCTTAACCGGGTGACCTGAGGCCAATGACTTGCCCTTCTGGGCCTCAGTTTCCCCTCTATGAAATCAGTCCAGTGGTAGACCATCTTCTGACAGTGGTGAGGTTCGAATTAGCTCCTGGCCTCAGGATGCTAACTTAGGAGCTCCTGCCTCCCTGCAGCTGTCATGAGCGGGATTATGGTCAGCCAAGAGAGGCACCAGCTTCTGTACAAACTTAGTGGGTACCACCAGACTCAGTCATGTAGCTGAATACTATCTTTTTTTTTTTTAAAAGTGTATTTATTTGTCTTAGAGAGAGAGAGTGCATAAATGGGAGGGGCAGAGAGAGAAGGGGAGAGAGAATCTCAAGCAGACCGAGCACATAGAGCCCGCCCCAGGGCTCTATCCCACGACCCTGAGATCATTACCTGAGCCACAACCAAGAGTCAGAAGCCTAACCGACTGTGCCACTGAGGGGCCCTGGATAAATACTATTTTAACACAACATTTTAAAAATGCAATAAATGCCGGGTTACCTGGCGGGGGGCTCAGTCCGTGGAGCATCTGCCTTGGGCTCAGGTCATGATATCAGGATCCTGGGAGTGAGTCCACCTCAGGCTCCTGGCCCCTGGCTCAGCAGGATGTCAGCTTCTCCCTCTCCCTCTGCCCCTCTCACCTCCCCTCATGCACACTCAATCTCTCTCTCAAATACATAAATTAAAAAAAATACAATAAGAGAGTATTATGCTTAGCGAAATAAGTCAATCAGAAAAAGACAACTATCATGTGATCTCCCTGATATGAGGAAGTGGAGATGCAATGGGGGTGGGGGTTAAGGGGGTAGGAAAAGAATCAATGAAACAAGATGGGATTGGGAGGGAGACAAACCAAAAGAGACTCTTAATGTCATCATAAAACAAACTGAGGGGGGTGGGGGGGAGGGGTGTTGGGAGAGGGTGGTGGGGTTACATTATATGTTTATATAAAAATAAAAAAAATTTAAAAAATAAAAAAAAATACAATAAATGCAGAAACAGCTACAATGAACAAGGTATCAAAGTGTGAAATTTTGCCAGGCTCTGACCCTGCGCTGGCTCCACCCTGCCTCACTCGCCTCTCCCATTTCCTGCGACTGCTGTACCTGGGAGGCCGTGCCTCTGCCCAGCATCCCCTCCCAGCAGTAAAAGCTTCTGATTAAACCTTAATTCTCCATGATTAAGCCCAGGGATCTGGGGGCCCAGCAGCACTGCAGGAGGGAGGCCCTGGCAGGGGCAGGCCAGGCTGGGCCTCCCTGGGGGAGAGGGGAGACCGGGAGGGAGGCTGCTGAGTGGCTGGAGCGGAAGCCCGAACCTAATGAGCCCCTCAGGATTAATTACGGGCCCAGGAGCAGGCTGAGAAATCTATTAGCTGAGTAGTTCCAGACTCAAGGCTTCCCACATTCACTTCATCACTTTTTCTCTAAAACTCCTCCCCATTCTTTTCCAACAAAATATATTTATTTTAAAAATGCATCGTTAGGGGCACCTGGGTGGCTCAGTGGGTTAAAGCCTCTGCCTTCAGCTCAGGTCATGATCCCAGGGTCCTGGGATCGAGCCCCGCATCGGGCTCTCTGCTCAGCGGGGAGCCTGCTTCCCCCTCTCTCTCTTCTCTCTGCCTGCCTCTCTGCCTACTTGTGATCTCTGTCTGTCAAATAAATAAATAAAATATATTTTAAAAAAAATCATCGTTATATTCTACCATGAAATCGCAGATATATATTTTTTTGAGTGAAGTAAATGGTATATATAAATTTGGGGGGATAGACATTGAAATGAATATATAATTGTTAAACAGTGATCTGCGTGGCCCTGTTTGGAAGCGTAGTAACAACGGTCACCTTGTGAGTACTTGAGTATGTGCTGAGGGTTCACACACTTCTCTTCACTCATCTCTTCCTCACAATAGCTCTGGGGGTGAAAGCTGTTATTACCCCCACTTTGCCAGTGCTTGTCTGACTCTAGGATCTGTGTTCTTGAGCCCCGCTGTCTGCATCAAGGTGGGTTCTGACTTGAGAGCTTGTCCTGCAAAGCCCCACCAGGCTGCTCTATCCAGGCGAGCCACTTCGGGTTCTAGATGAGACCAGAATTTGTGATTTTTTTTTTCTTTCTGCCTCCAAGCATTTGCCTTGGTTATTTGCTCCACCAGGAATGGCTTTCCTTCCCATGTGTGAAGCCCCCTTGGTCTTCAAAGCTCAGGGTCCATGTCTGCAAGAGGCTTTCTTTGTGAACCCCACACTGAGGCTTTACCCACTTCACCGCGGGGCACCCCATCTTCCTCCGCCCAGCCTGACCACTTGGACTGGGAGTCTCCGGCTGGTTCTGGCTTCCCCAGCTTGGGGTCCCCTCCAGGGCTGGGTCTACCGGCCAGCTTGGCCCAGGGCAGGTAGGATTTCAGTAAGGGGGACTGGGGGGGCTCATGGGTTCTTGGAGTCTGTGGGGACCTAGAGGAGCCATGAGTGAGGAAATCGTAATATCCGCAAAAGCTGATTCTATATCGATTTTTCTCAGGGAGGGTGGCAGTCGTCCTCACACTCACAATGGCTGCAGACGAGGCTCGGGGGCCGGGGCAGAGGGGCCCCTGCTCGCCCTTCTCCCACCCTCCAAACACTGTCATCTGCCCATTTCACAGGGGCGGAAGCGGGGTGGGAGCGACCCAGTGACACAGTCACACGCGGGGGACGGAGCACCGGGCCTGGAGGCGGATCTCTGACACTGTGTCCTGAACCGTGCCCTCCTGGGTCCACGGCCGCTCCCCATTGTGCAGGTGGGAACACTGAGGCACTGAGAGGCAAGCCCGCCTCGCTGAGGTCACTCGGCTGGTCCTGGGGGTGGAGCTGGGGACAGTCCGGCTGTCGGATCTGGTAGGGCGATCTGGAAGGAAGGTGGAAGGGTGAGGTTAGGGCAGGGCCGGGGGGCGCGCCCACCGGGGCCGAGGCCCCGCCCCCTCCCCGTCCCTTCCGCGTCTCCACCTGCGTCTCCCGCCTGTTGCCTGTCTGCCGGCTGGCGGGGCAGATTTCACCATTTCCTGGCGTCGGGGGAGTGCGTACCCGGCGCAGGGCGGGGCAAGGGGAGCCCAGCGTGAGGGCCCGCCGATCCCCGCGCGGCAGGTGGCAAGCCTGAGTCCGCCCTCTCTCGGCCCCGCCCCAGGCCCCGCCCCAGGCCCCGCCCCGCCGGCCCCGCCCCGCCGGCCCCGCCCCTCTCGGCGCCCCCACCCGGAGCTCGGTCCTGGAGCTCCGCGCGCTCGCGAAGGGGTGAGTGACTAAGAGCGGTCCCAACGGTGGAAGCTCGGGGGGTCAGCCGGCAGCCCGAGCGGTGGGTTCCCAGGAAGGGGCCCTGCGGAGACGGCTTTGCTGAGCCGGGGTGAGGCTTCACCCCTTCAGCTGGATCTGCTGAGCTCAAGGGCCAAGGCTGCTCCCATGCCCGGAGAGCCTTCGGGACACACGCACACACACACGCTCACGTGGGCACACGCGTGCCCCTACCGTGGCCACGCAGACGCCCTGCCTAGCCCGGTGCTGTGCCCCCTCCTCCCGGGCCCCGCACGTCAGCCCCGCCCTCTGCCTGCTGCGGGGGAACAATTAGTGTCAGCTACGCGCCTGCCACCCTTCGACGGCCGGCCTCATGTTTAATTCATCTCAGGGCTAATTATAGCCAGGCTGGGGGAGGGGCACGGTAGCCTTGGCCTCCCCTCCCCCGCCCTTCCTGCTGCCGGGGTGATTGGGGGATCAGTGGGGCGGTGGGGGGGCAGTTCAGGGCGTTGTGTCCCCCTTTTCACCGCCAGTCCGAGGCCAGGGAGCCAGTCCTGCAGCTGCTCTTCTCAGGGAGCATCTTTGGAGGCAAAGCTAATGGCAGAAACCCTAGCTCAGGGCGGGGCGGGATGGTGGGAAAGGGGCCCACTGGGTGCCGGCCTCAGGAGGCTCCCTTCCCTTGCCCGGCGGAACAGGTTATCACTGTCTTCCAGGTGGGCCCACCAAGGCTTGCGGTCCCACCGCACAGGGCAGGGGCCCATAGAGAATGATCGCCAACACTTAAAATCACGGGCGATCGGAGCTGTTTGCAGCTCTCGAAGATGTCAGCCACCTTGACCTGACTGCCGCTGTCCTTGAGTGCGTCCTAGGGGCCAGGCCCCGTTCAGAGCAGCTCTCCGCATGGTCGCCAGGCCAGGATTAGGGTAAGACGGAACTTAAACATGTGCCAACAAGCCCAGTCAGCAAGAGAACTATTTAAAGTCATGTTCACACAAATTCAAAGGAATGCAAAAAAGAGTCCACGCAGAACAGAACAGCCAACGTTAAGGGCAGGCGGGTGGGTCCCTGCATTGGTCGGACTTGTAGGAATGTTCTGATGGCCCCCATAGCCCCCTGGGAGGTGGGACTGTGGTCCTC
Source organism: Taxidea taxus jeffersonii (assembly GCA_003697995.1). Lineage (NCBI taxonomy): Eukaryota > Metazoa > Chordata > Mammalia > Carnivora > Mustelidae > Taxidea > Taxidea taxus. The sequence continues at coordinate 14,837 of RCUC01168610.1, forward strand.
GATACCCCACTTTATAGATGGCCCATCTTATCTTGGCCCTTCTGACCCCCTGCCTGCCTTCCCCACCTCTTGGCCCAGGTGGGGCCTGGACCTCCTCCAGCTTGGACCCCTCCGTCCTGGCTCCCAGCTTGACCCCCTCATCTTGCCTGAGCAACATCGCCTCAAAGGACTATGGGTAGGAGCTGCTGGCCGGGGTGGAGTGGGGGTGGGGTGGGGTGTCCATGTGCTACCGTGGACCCACAGCCCTCCACCAGAGCTTTCGGGCATCAACATCCTCCAAGTTGCTGCTCCTTGGCTAGGCCTAGATGTCCCCACTTGTCCCATGTGGGAGTGAAGCCTCTCACCTCCAGCTTCCCATAAATCAAGGTGGGGGTAAAAACCAGGTCCCCACCTGCCACAGAAGCCACCATTTGTGAGGCCTTCCTTGGCGGATAAACACAAACCCTCCAGGTTCCACTGAAATATCTATGCCTGCGGGTGGAGGGGTGGCTTTAGTGCTAAGTCGGTGGCCAGCTGGCCCGGGTTCAAATCCGAGCTCTACCACCTGCAAGCTGCCGTGACTTGAGGCAGACCGTTTAACCCCTCTGAAAATGCCTCTGGAGTCAATGAGTAAAATTAACGCGTGGAACGCTTAAGGCCATGCCTGGCATACAGTAGGCGCTCCATGAGTGCCTGGAATCATCGGGGCTGTGCCCCGAGCTCCCAGCACTCGGGTCCCCCGCAGTCCTAGCAGGTGGGCCCGTTTCAAAGACCAGAAGCCGAGGCTCCAAGCAGGGTGGGGGCGGGCTGGAGGTCGACGGCCCGGAGCGGGGCCGGGGCGGCGCGGGAGCAGGAGAGGCGGCGGGGAGGGACCGGGACCGGGACCGCGCTCGCGGCGGCGCTGAGCGTTTCCATGGCAGCCTGGCGGGAGCCGGCCGGAGCGATTAGGCGTCCCGAGGAGCTGCTGCTAAAAATAGCGCGCGCCGCACCGGGCTCATTAGCCGCTGGGCTTTCGGCTGCCAGGTACCCCCTCCCGGCCCGCCTTCCCGCTCGCGCCCGGGCGCAGCGAGGCCGCGGGGGGATGCGGGCGGGGACGCACCGCCGGGTCCCCGGCCAGCTCCGGCCCGCCCGGGCCTCCAGGCCTGGCCCCCAACCCCGCCCTCCTCCCGGCGATCGGCCCCCAAACCAAATCTGATCTCACTGCCCCCCCCCGCCCCCGCCTTAAATCTGCGTCCTTGGCTCCCCATTGCCCTCAGCTCCCGTTACCCCCTGACTCCACACCCCCAGCTCTGGCGGCGTCTGGGGGCTCACACTACCGCACCCACCTCTGCGTCTTGGCTCCTGCTCTTGCCTCCGCGTGGGTCCCGCTGCCTTCTCCCCTTTGCATCACCTCCTCCAGGTAGCCCAGGGCCCAGCCCAGCTCGGGGGGCGGGGGCCTCTTCTGGGCGCCTCACCGCAGCTCCGACAGGAGACACTAACCCGAGAGCTCTTAAGAGGGAGGAGAGAGCCTGCTTTGGTCCTGTGTTGGGAGAAGGACATGGCACGTAGCCACTGTTCACAGTTTGGGCCATGAAGGAGGGGATGAAATGACCCAGCCCTGATGCGGGGATTTCTGGGGGGAATAGTGGTGGGCCTCCCAGGAAGGGATGCCCTCTGCAGAGGATGACTTGGCTGTGTGACCTGGCCAGGCGGCTGGCTGTCTCTGATCCGCCTTCTGCCTTACAGAATCATCATAGACATAGGACTTGGAGCTCAGGTCTAGTAGAGCTGCCAACATTTGGAAGGGGGACAGAGGGAGAGATGAAGGTAAAGAGACTGTAGGAGAGGCCGGCATTCCTGAAAATACCTTAGAATAAAACTAACTTGGGGAACCAGTGGGCAGCTGCAGATGGGCAGGACTTCCCCGAGAGTCGAGGGGGACACTTTCCTGGCCGGCCACATGGTGGCACATTTGGCGGTCCGGCTGGGTTGGAGCAGAGTCTCTGGGAAATCAGGGGATGGAGGTGGGTGATGGACAGTCTGCCGCAGGGGCCTGTTAGCAGGGAGGAGAGCAAGTCTGGGGTATGCAATGTGGCCAGTGGTGCTGCTCAAACTTTTTTTTTTTTTAAGATTATTTGCTTTTGTGTCAGAGAGAGAGAGAGAATGCGTGCCCAGACATGGAAAGGAGCATGAGCAGGGGGGAGGGGCAGAGGGAGAAGCAGGCTCCCCGCTGAGCAGGGAGCCCAATATGGGGCTTGATTCTAGGACCCAGGGATCATGACCTGAGCTGAACGCAGATGTTTAACCGACTGAGCCACCCAGGCACCCTCAGAACTTTTGACTATTTGTTATTTGAGCTCTTTGTTGCCATGAGTCTGTGACCATGTCTGTGACAGCGTGAGATCATGGCTTATGTGTGAGAGAAGCTCATCGCTCCTGTCCTCACAGTCTGGGCATCATCCCAGGCTCCACAGTGGTGGGTCCACAGTCATCAGGAACCAGACTTTTTTTTTTTACCTTGTGGCCCCACCTCCTCAGTTGAACTTCGAACTCTGGCCTATACTGGCTGCTCCAGCTCCTGCCATCACAGCCACCTCCCAGATGAGGGGCAAGGAGGGATGGGAGAAGGGGTGGAGGAGGGCCTGTCCTTATGTTCTGAGTTTACCACCTGGTGTTACATGCATGGTTTGTGCTCACATCCTGTTGTCCCCTATGTAGCCAGATGGTCACACTGAGCTTCAAGGGAGGTTGGGCTTCAGTTGGGTGGGTTCTGTTTCTAAAGGAGGAAGCAGAGAATGACTATCAAGGACCAGCCCACAGCCTCTGCCACTGAGTGGGCTGGGAAGGAAAAGTGGACATTGGTCACTGTTTCGGTGATCCTAGCAGGGCGATGCCCCTTCTCCTTGATCTCTGGACAAGGAGACCTACATGACCCAGTCCCGTTCCCTCTCTGCCCTCCCTTCCTCCCTCTCTCCCCCTTACTCATTCTGCTCCAGCCACATGAGCCTCCTCATGTGTTCCTCCAGCTGTTCCTCATGCTGTTCCTTCAGCATGCCAGACTCAGTCCTGCCCCTGGGCCTTTGCACAGGCCATTCCCTATGCCAGGGATGCTCTTCCACATCTTTCCATGACTCCCTCCTTCTCTCCCTTCAGATCTCTGCTCAAATGTCACCTCCTCAGAGGCCTTCCCTGAATGTCCCATTTAAAATTGCAACCTGCCCTCCCTCCCCACTTCTTGCCCCTTCCTGAGTCCTTCCCTGCCCTAATGTTCTTCCTAGCATTTTACACTCTTGAAAGCCCTATAGAGTTATTTGCTTATTGTATGTCTTGCCCACTAGGTTCTGAGTTTGACCCAGAGCAGGGGTTTCTGCCTGTTCTCTTCAGTGTTGCATTCCCAGTGCCTAGAACAGTGCCTGGCACTCAGTCCGGGCTCAGGAAATACTCTGAATGAGTACATTGAGTAAATAAAGTAGGCAAAATCATCCTCCCTTTTAGTGACATGGAAACAGGTCCTAGGGGGAGGGTGACTCACCCAAGGTCACACGCTGGTGGGTGGCAAAAGAGGGTTGTGTTACCTGCCTGGGATCCCTTCCTCTCTGTCAACTGACCCTCATTTTCCACCTTTGCCTTCTACCCCGAAAATTCCTTATCAATTTTGGTTCTGCTTACATCTCCTGGAGCACATTTCTGTGCTTACAGCCAAGAGCCTGGGATGACCAAAGAGGCACCCCCATCATGCCAGGCCCAGTGCCTGGTCCATCAGCTGCCGGGTCCCTTTTAGTTGCCACAGAAGTATGAAAACATTTGTAAATCACAAATCACACCCAAAGTGCTCCTAGCCCCAGCTTTTCGAGGCATGGCATGATGAAGCACTTTGTGGGGGAAGGAATGGTCCCGGAAACACAGCCAAGGGGAGACAGGTGTGGACTTCCATCCTCCCCTCCCCACGCTGTTGGATGGGGCTCCCTGCCACCCAGGACAGTGCAAAGCTAATATTCCCGGGTTCGAATCCTGCGTGGCGTGGCCTTGGGCATCTTCCTCTCCCTCCCCCGGCCTCAGTTTTCTACCGAGAAACAGGATCCTGGGCCTATTGCACAGAATGCCCCACTGTGCACAGAGCCTGGCATTCAGAAGGTGCTCCCACGAGGCACAGGTGAGGACATCCACGGGCTCCCCCACTCCAGACCCTCTCCACCTTCGCCACCTCACTCCATATTCCCTCGGCCGCCCCGTGCCAGATTTCTGTTTAGTTTAATAATCTCCCGAAAGTTTAATTGTTGTTTTATTCATCCGTGACCTTTTTCTCTCATCTGGAGACGTATTATTGCTAATCTACAAATTTCAAGAACCAGATTTATTTGCAAAACCAATTACCTGCCTATGCAAATGACCTCTTTGGGCGCCCGCCTCCCAGGCCAGCTGGCTGGTGGGGGGAGAGGGGGGAGCCGCTGCCAGCCCCCTTCGAGCCGCTGCTCAAACACTTGGATGCAAACTTATCTCTAATTCCTCCGAGCGGGGCAGCCCTCTCGGCCCAGGAGTTAATTAGAATCGCGGTAATCAAGGGAGGCCCTGACCCCCACATCTCTCAGCTCTGACCTCCTAGAGGGGCCTCTTGAAATGGCCAGAGCCTCTGATTGCCTTCCTACCTGGCCCTTCTGATGGGAATGATGCCTGTTCATTCCTCCATCCGTTCGTTCATTCATTCACTAATTCAGAATTACTCACAGTGCGTGCCAGGCACTGTTCTAGGCTCTGGTGGCAAAGCCGGGAACAAACAGGCCAGCCAGAAAGAAGGAAGTTTCCATCTTTATGAGGCTTACAGGTGAAGAGCGAGAAAACAAACAAAATAAGGACAAGGTATAACATGGCGCATGGTCTGAATCGCAGTGGAGAAGCAAGAGAGAAGGGGACTGGGAGTGCCAGGGATGGGTGGCAGGGGAGCATGGACTCCCTTCCCCTGCCTCTGTTCCAGCCACATGAAACTTAAAATGCCAAATGTGGTCCTGTCCCAGGGCCTTTGCATTTGCTGTTCCCCCCCGCCTGGAGTGGCCCCCCATCTTGGCTGGACTGCTCACATGTCACCTCCTCGAGGAAGACTTCCCTGATGACCCCAACTATGGGCATCTTTACCAAACCATTACGTCCCTTTTCCCTGCTTTATAATTCGTACTGCTTCCCGAAATTAGAGTAGGTGTTCGTGTGTTATTCTCTGTTCTCACGCTACTTAAGTATCAGCTCCTTGAGGATAGAGGAGCTGTGATTGTTTTCTTTAAAACAATATTGCCAGGACCCAGAACAGTCCCTGAGCACTCAATAATTATTTGTTGAATGAATGAATGAATGAATGAATGATGCAGGGGCCAGAAGGCCATGCCAGTCATCGTGCCCAAGGACATGATAACTTTTCTCTGTGGTCATCTTGGCCTTGGTGCTTCCTCTCCACCTCTGGGGCAGCTGAAATGTCCTCACTTCACAGAAAGAACACAGAGGCTGCCAGATCAACAGCTGAGGGGTCTCCCTCCATGGTCCTCAGGGCCCCAGCAGCTGTCCAACAGGAGGAGGGGACAGAGAGGCCACTGGGCTGAGCCTGGGCTGGCGGGCAGGACCCAAGTTCTCAGTCTGGGTGGTCTAGATGAGGGGAAGGGACGGCTGGCCATGCCCAGGTCTCCTTCCCCTTGGCTTCCAGATCCCACCCACCCCAGTTTCCCTCCTGCCTCTGTAGTCTACTCATCTCCTTTGCCTCCTTGTCACTTCCTCCTGCTGATTCCTGCCCATCCCCCTGGAGACTCTTCAGCAGCCCCCAATCTGGGGGCAGCAACTTACCCCCGCATCGCATCCACTGCTTCTCCAGGGTTCTCACGTCACGTCCAAGGCCCACTCCACATGCCCTGCCCTTGAGCCACTGGGCATCAGCCTCTTCTTTGCATATGCTGTTCCCTCTGGCAGTGACACTGTTCCCCTTTGGAGCCCAGCCATGTCCTCAGACCTAAGGATCCCCCTCCCTGTATTCCATGTCTGAGAGCCGACGGAGTGTGTCTTACAGAACCGGCATGATGGCATGATTTCTAAGCACTGTTTTTCCAATTGTTTGCTTAGCAGTCATCTTCCCAACTAGATGCTGAGCCCCAGCTGAGCAGAGCGCTCGGCTCTCCCAGGATCTCCCAGTGTAGAAATGGGTACCCAGCAGGAGCTTAATAAGTGTTGAATGTTTGACCAGGATGGGTGGGAGGGAGGATGGGGGGATGGGAGGGGGGCAGTGGGGCAGGGGGATGGCAGCTTGGGTGGGTGGCTGGGTGGGGGGAGGGGTAGGTGGGTGGGGGGTGTGTGGAAGGGTGGCTGGGTGGGTGGGGCGTGAGGGAATGGGTGACAAAGAGCGAGTTGCTGAGCTGGGCTGCCCCTGGCAGTGGACCCCCGGCGGAGCCCCCATCCCCGCGACCCTGCCACCTGGCTCTGAGGATTCAGCCGACTGTGTGTAGGAAGGGCAGAGACCGGGCTGCAGGAGACCTCTGGCTCCTTCTGCAGGGCTCAGATCGCCTCACGTGGAGCTGGGGGGGGGGTTGCCAGACCTGCCCTGGAGATTTCCCAGCCCCCCGCCCTCCAAGGCTGTGCCCCCACTGCCTAGAGCTAGGCGCATCCTCCTGGTGCGAGCGGCTTTTAGCCTGAACGCAGCCGCCCCCCAGTCCACCCGCCTTTACCCTCTCACTTGATTCAATCCTGGGCCGCCCGCGGATTCCATTATCCTGCTGCTGGGGCGGCCGGAAATTTTCTTTTGGGGCTGGGAGGCTGCTTTGGTGTTTGACTTTGAATAGCACAGCGACCGAGAGGCAGAAACGGAGAGACAAGAAGAAAAAAGCCGAGAGACAGAAACAGGCAAAAGGAGAGAGAGATAGAGAGAGACATAGTGAGAGGGAGAGGAAGGGTTAGAGGGAGGAAGACAGTCTGGGCTCACCTCATCCTGATGGCCTCAGGCTTTCCAACTTGTTCGAAACAGGGGCCACTCTACAAAGATTCCAGAATCATTTCCCTCATGACCTCATTTCACTCCCCCATGCTTCAACACACACACACACACACACACACACACACACGTGCGCACGCGCGCGCACACACACACACACACACACACACTTCAGAGCACAGAACTCAGCCCAGTCTTTGTTAAGGATGCTGCTGATGGCCAGAACAGCTCTGAGATGGAATGGGAGCCTGTTGTAAGGTAGTGAGCTCCTCATCCAGAGAGGAATCCAAGCAGAGGCTGTGCACTAGATGTTCCTTTCAGATTCCAAATGTGCTCAAGGTGCCCATTTATTCTGCATTGAGGCTGTTCTTTTTGCTGAGTACTTGTTAAGAACCAGGGCCTGGGATGGAGAGATCGAGGGGGAGAGAGGGAGGAGGGGAGGCCAGAGAGGGGACTGGGCAGGACAGCTCAGGGTCCTGGGGACCATGGGGAGAACTTGGGCTTCTACCCCAGGGAGGTGAGAGGCCTCGAGGGCTGTGGGCAGGAGGAAGGGACCTGACTCAAGTTTCCCCTTGGAAGCTGCTGGGGAGTATCTCGCCCCTCTTTGGCTTTGGCTGTGTGACCTTGGGCTTGCTCCCCCTCCCCTTGCCCTGGCTCCTGAGCCCCTCTCTCCACACAGGGCCGTCTCTGCGGACCCACCTTGGCCCCACGCTCCGACCAGCCTCAGGGATCCTTGATGACTCCAGTGCCCTGTATCACGGGCGATTATCTGTGCGCCAACCCTCCCGGGAGCTTTGCAGACAATAATGAAATCACGGAATCTCGTGATCGGAGACTTAACAGAGGGTGGGGGGGGAACGTCCTCAGCAGCCGGCACCTCTCCTCAGGGAGACGTTCCCAAGGCTCCCGCAAGGAGAGAAGACACTTCCTTCTCATTCTGCCTCCCCTGCCAGGAGATTGAACAAAATCAACTGCTCCCTGGAGAGAATCTTGGGGACTTTCTTATTCATTCGGGCTACGTTGGAGTCCCTCAAGTCCTGGACAGGCGCCCTCCTTGCTGGGCAAAGTTCTGGGCAGCTCCCCTCCCATCTGGATCTCCATTTCTCTAAACTGGTTCCTGACGCTGCTTCCAAGCTCCCCGTGAGCAAGGGGCTGCAATGTGGGGAGCATAAAGTGGGGTCACCCTGTGAGAGGCAAAACCTTTCCTTCTGCCACGCCCCATCCAACCCTTTCCAATTGTGGTCAGATATATATAACATGAAATTCACCACTGGAACGTGTGTACGGCACAATGGCATTGGGCACCTCCCGCTTTGGGCAATCATCACCCCATCCGTCCACGGAACTTTTTTTTTTTTAATCATCCCAAACAAAAACTGTACCCATGACTTTGGCTCTGTTGCCGTAACAGTGAATCTTGGTGACGCTGAGGTTCCCCGCAGGTACGGGTGGGTCATCTTTCAAGGTCTAATCATTCCCTCATTACTTCCAGGTTTTCTGAGCTTTCTACACTCTGGAGTTTACGCTCATGATCACTGCGCTGTGGGGCTGAGAGCCGCTTGCTTTCTGAGGGGAGAGTAAACATACTTAGCTACAGGTAGGACGGCAGGACCCACCAAAGAGACCAGATGTGCTGGGGCAAGTCCACATCAGAGCTAGACCTTGAAGGAGGTCTGGGGCGGGGGGATCAGGGATGGGCCCGGGGAGTGGGCAGGAGACATCCTCTACTTACCAAGCGTTCCTGGACAGTGACAAGCCCAAGCTCACAGGCGAGTCTGGACCGAGCCTTGACCTGAGGCTTCCTGAAGTCCATCCTGCTATTCTCCAGCAGGTTTCTGGCCCCTTTGCCTTAAGGAGGCCTCAGATTTGGGAAAGCAAAGGTGAGCATATCCTTAGCAAACAAGCCTCCATAGCCAAGAGCTGGAAATAGGATGGCAGGGAGGGGCGCTGTTCTGAGAGCCCTGGCCAGGCCCCGGTCCAGCTTGCAAGGCTTTGCGAGCATTCCCTGGTTCCCGAGCTCTCCCGGGAACATGGCCGGAAGAGGAGGTTAATGGGATGCCTGGCGAGGTGGAACTTAACAGTTTTTAATCAGGACAAGCTGCCGGCCACCTTTCCTTTGTGGAGTGGAGACAGCAAAACTCCGTGAAGCAGAACTTCTTTATTTGGGGAGAGCCGACTGGCCGATTCCTCCTAGTTTTGTTCATATTGCAATGGGAGCCTATCGTCGTCATTGTGGCGGCCGGTGCCGGTGCCGTAGCAGATTGGATCTGTCAAGCCATCCCCCAATCCAACAACTGAAAGCACCGAGGGCGTTTTTTTGTTCGCAAGTCTGCGGATGAGCTGGGTGATTCTGCTTATCTCAACCGGCCCCAGTCCTGCCTCTGCACTCACCCTGGGGCCCGGTGCGCAGCTCTGCGGATCTTGGCTGGGCTCTCTTGTTTGCGGGGGTCAGCTGTGGCTGGCTGGGACAACCGGGTCTTGTGCCATGACCAACTTCCGCGAAGATCAAGGATGTTCTTCCGGCAGACTAGCCTGGGGTTGCTCGCACGGGAGCTGGGCTTCGAGAGAGTGAACAGAAGTGTGCGAGGCCTCTTGAACTTGGGAGTAGACTCAGTTCCTTTGGAACCTGGAGAGGACTGTGGCCTCAGCTGACACTTTGGTTCCAGCCTCTTGGGAAATCATGGAGCAGAGGAACAGCTAAGCCACGTCTTGGCTCTCGATTTGCAGAAACTGTGAGACAGTAGATGTGTGTTGTCTAATTGCTAAGTTTGTGCCCATTTGTTACGCAGTGATAGCTAGCTAATACACCTCTCCCTAGACTCCCGGATGTGCAGAGCTCCTTCCCATCTGAGGTTCTCTCTGGGTTGAGGTGGTCTGGATGGAGATCGAAGGGCAGGGAAGGGCACTCAGCGGTGTCCCAGTGGGGGCTTAGTTCTTAGGAAAGAGGGAGGGGACAGGATTCTAATGCAGGGCTCGGTGGGGATAGAAGTCCTACCTCACTCACTTTTTCTGTCATGTTGTCTAGCCTGGTGATTGGGATCTGAACTCATTCGTGAATGTCAACCAAAGGAGTGTCATCTTGAAGCCCCACTGAGGTGTGCAATGACCTGCCTTAGGACCAACAGGGGCAAGGAAGCAGGACTGCACAAAACCATTGTCCGACATCGCCGCGGAGATAACAGCAGAAATGGCCTGTCCATCCCACCATCTGGCCCCCTCTCTCTGTCTGATGTTTGCAAGGATGACCCAGCTGTGAACCGAGAAGGGTCTCAGGGGTCTTGGGCAACTGGAGGGAAATGACAAGAGGTAGCCAGTGGGAAGACATGAGATTCACAGGAAGAAAGAAGATTACTGACTCTATCTAGATGATCTTTGCTTTAGCCTGTCTTGCATTCTTCCTTTTTCTGGAATAGTGCCTTAGAGTTTTCCTAGGGGGACTTCCCTTGTCTTGCTTTTGGTTCACAAGGTTCAGGCATGGTTGGCTTCAGCCTGGACACCAGGCAGGGAAGATATGACCCAGTGTAGCAGCCATATCCCTATCATTTTGAGCTCACCTTGCAAGCTGGAGACCAGCAACCTGCTCTCGGCAGATATCTTCCTGGCGGCTGGAGCTCACTCAGTCCAGGGCAGGCCAGGCCCAAAGGCAAAAGAATTAATGTCACACTCAACCTTTACAGATGGGGAGTCAGTGGGTAAATATGGCAGCTGCCTGACCTGCTGTTGGGATAATTCCAAGGCATGTTCTCTGTAGTATCCTGAAAATCCCTCCCCTCCACACCACCTGCTTCATCACCCCTGCTTTGGCCATTTCCCTTCCAGGTCTCACTTTCCTCTCCTCCTTGATGCTTCCTGGGATCAACCAATATACTATTCCACCCCCCCCAACCTCCCAGATCTTTGTCTTAGAGTTCCTTTTTGGGGGAGCCCAATAAAGACATCCAGGGCTGGCCAATCAGAGACTGCTGAACCTCTGGCTTCAGTGATTGGCTCAGGGCCACCCACCATGACCCAAGTTGGCCCAATCAGCATGAACTCCTGAACATTTGCTGGGTTTATGGGGGAAGTTCTATTATGGGGGAGAAGACACTTGTTTTCCTCAGAGGTTGCTGAGCTGATGGAAGCCTGGTCTTCTTAGCACCTATCTGATCACCATGAGGAAAACACTTCCCTGAGCTAATAGAGAGGAAAACAGATGATCTGGGCATGGTTTGAGCACCTGGATCGAACCATGCCTGCAGCTGTTATTTTGTTATACTAGCTGTCTTCTTGCTTAAGAAGAATCTGAACTGATTCATTTTTTGGCTTCCTTGTGTGTTTGCAGACCAAATGTCCTGAGTGCTGAGGCTCTGGAGCTGGTGGAGCTCTTCTCCCAGGCACCATATGAGTTTGCTGGGGCTGCCATCACAAAGTACTATAGACTGGGGAATTTCCACACCAGACATTTATTTTCTCACAATTCTGGAAGCTAGAAGTTTGAGCCAAGGCCTTGGCAGATTTTTTTTTTTTTTCAGAGGCCTCTCTTTTTGGCTTCTTTATGGCTGTCCTCTCTGTGTCCTCACGTGATCTTCCCTCTGCAGTGCATCTCTGTCCTAATCTCCTCTTCTCATAAGGACACCAGTCCTATTGGATCAGGGCCCACCCTAATGACCTCATTTAACTCAATTAGCTCTTTAAAGACCCTGTTTCCAAATACAGTCACATTCTGAGGTCCTGGGGGTTTGGGCTTGCACATATGAATTTGGGCGCAGGGACACAATTCAGCCCGTCACGTGCACCAAGCGAGTGATCTCTTTCTGTGGAATCAAGAAAACCCCTCTCACTGAACAGCTGTCTCGGCTGGTCCTGGGGGGTGGAAGGTTCAGGGACTGCTGGGGTGATAGGCGCAGGGTTCAGCTTCAACACCTGGGAGACATTAGGGACCAGAGCGGCTGAGTAAGCAGCTTCAGAGCTGGAGCTGGCACCACCAGTGGGAGCCATCCTCCCTCGGTGCCAGACTGCCTGGGTTCAAATCCCAGCCCTGGAACTTGCTTGTTCTGTGGCCCCAGAAAGTCAGTAAACCTCACTGTGCTTCTGAGCACCGATATGCTTCTCTTAATCCTTCACCCCAGGTGCCTCACTGCCACCGCAGACTTCCATGGCTCCTCATTACCTACAGCAGACCCCTGACTCCTGTCACCTGGCGTTGGAAGTCTTTGGGTGGCTTATTCCCCATCTCGTCTTGGTGCTCTAACAACCTGGTGTAACTTCCAGCCTCCACGCCTTTTGCTGAAGCCATTCCCCCTCCCCTCAGTTTCTCCAAGTTCTCCCGCTATTTTAAGGCTCAGATCAAATGTTGCCTCTTCCAGGAAGACTTCCAAGGCTACCTTGAAACCTCTTATGGCCAAATACAGGATTTATCTCCTGTAGATATCTGAAGTGCTTGTCGTAGTTCCCATCAACCTCCCATCAACCCTACAATGCAGATTCTTTTTCCTCAAACCCATTTTGTAGACGAGGAAACAGGGGTGGAGCAAGATTTGTTCTTGGTCCGGCATAGCAGGAGTAGCTGAGCTGAGGACTCAGCCTGTGAACCCTCATGATTTGTGCTCGTACCCCGTACTCTCTGGCCGGCGAACCCCACTGCTGAGTGTTTCTGTGATGGATGGGATGGGTTGACCTTCCTTGCCTGGGCGGTTCTGGCATGATGCCTACTCCAGGATGCGGGAAGCAGAGACTAGGAAAGGGAGGGATGAAGGGTGCCGGGGCGGAGGCGGGAGGGTGGGCAGGCAGTGAGAGGGACGGGGCAAGATTGATCATCTGCAGAGCCCTGAGGCCACGTGGCCACATGGCCAGTGGCTTTGGTGAAGATATGTCGCGTTGCAGACTCAGCACTTGGCCGGCTTCCTGTGACTGCCGCTGCCCCAGCTCTGTCAGGAAAAGGGTCTAGGGGGCCCCTGGGGCTTCCAGGGTAACCCAAGCAGGGTCCTCTGCAGCCTCTCTGGCTGTGGCTTTCTTCTCAGTGGCAGGGAGGCCAGTGGTCTGTCGCCAGATGGACCTGGGTTTAAGTTCTGTCTCTGCTCCCGGCCGGGTGACCTTTGAGTCCCCTTTGACCTCCCTGCGCCTCCATGCTCTCCTTTGTAACACACTTCTTTTTTTTTTTTTTAAGATTTTATTTATTTATTTATTTATCAGAGAGAGAGAGCACAAGTGCACAAGCAGGCAGAGAGGCAGGCAGAGGTGGAGAGAGAAGCAGGCTCCCTGCTGAGCAAGGAGCCCGATATGGGACTCGATCCCAGGATTGGGATCATGACCTGAGCTGAAGGCAGTGGCTTAACGGACTGTGCCACCCAAGCGTCCCTGTAACACTTCTTGAGAGGTCAGCTCCAGCGGGAATCCTGGAGGCTGGTGCTATAGTAGTAAGTGGTCGTCGAGTGATAATAGTAATATTATTATAGCCACAATAATAGTAAGGATGTGAACCACGGGTGTGGTCATACAACCTGGGAAGAAGGAGGCACAGGCTTTGTGATCACGTAGGCATGGGTTCGAAATCCAGCTTTTGGAATTTATGAGACCATAGGCAAGTTGCTCCGTGTCTGGGGGCCTCAGTGTTCTGATCTGGGCAATGGGTACAGTTGAATTTCTCCCTTTGTGGTGGCCCAAGAAGGTAAAGGCTGTAATGCCCAGAGTGCATTCGATTACTTGGGCTGCAGCAATCAAGCAGGTAGTACGAAGGTTATTAGCCAGCTGACTTCCAGAGAGAGAGCATGCCTGAGCGTCCCAGTGGGCTCAGTATAATCCCCAGGGTCCTGAGATGTGGAGGAGGGGGCGCTGGAAGGGGAGAAGCAGAGAGATAGCAGGGAGAGCACTCCACCAGCCTTTGCTGACTGTGAAAATGGAGGGAGGGGCCGGGAGGCAAGGAATGTAGGTGCCTCTCGAAGCTGGAGAAGGCAGGAAACGGTGCTCCCCTGGAGCAGCCAGAAGGAACCAGCCCGGTGGATGCCTCGGTGTCAGCCCCCTGAGAGCTGTGTCTCCCCTCTGACCTCCAGAAGTGGAGGGTAATACATTTTCCTGCTGTTATTTCACTAAGAGCTTCATTAGTTGTGATCTGTTACAACAGCCATAGAAAACGAAAACAGGCATTGTCAAATGTGAGGGTCCGGGAATGTCTTGTCGTGCTCGGCCTCCTTGCACCCATCACCCCCTTCTTCCTCCCCTGTGAGCCAGGGCTGGTCTGAGCATGTGGAAGGTTGGCGCTCTGCTAAAAACTACATTTCCCAGACTCCTTTGCAGCTACCTAGCTGGGTGTGTCAGTGAGATTTGGGGAGGGGCTCCTGGGAGGGTTCCTTAAAAGAGACAGTCGTCTGGAGAAACGCTTTGCCCTTCCACCTTTCTTCCTTCCCGGGGCTGGAACAAGGGTGTGATGGTCAGGTTTGGCAATCATTTTAGACTATGAGGAGCAACATAGCAGATATACTGAGGAAGACAGAGGGCTATGTTCTCGAATAGTTGAATGTATCATTCCTGGATGAATAAATAAGCCATCCATTTATCTTTATTTATTTAGTTCATTTATTTTTAGAGAGGAGGGGGGAAGGGCAGAGGGAGAGGGAGAGAGAGAATCTTAAGCAGGCTCCAGGCTCAGCACCGAGCCTAACGTGAGGCTCGATCTCACGATCCTGAGATCATGACCTGAGCTCAAACCTAGAGTCGGATGCTTAACCGACCGAGCCACTCAGACACCCCATGCCATTCATCTACTTAACAAGCATCTAATGAGCACCTGTTGTATGCCACTGAGAGCACAAGAACACAACAGACAAAAATTTCTGCTCTGGGGGAACGGACACCTGGGGTGGATATGAGCAAACGCAGAGTCCTGATGTATTAGGAGCTAGGGGGAAAAGAAGAGAAGGGGTGAAAGAGAGAGCAAGAGAGCAGAAGCATCGATCAGCTCAGTTCTTGGAAGAGGCATTTTTTGAGCAAAGACCTTAGTGCTTTGTTGTATAAAACGAAAAATGTTTTTTTTTTTAAGATTTTATTTACTTATTTGAGAGAGAGAGAGACAGAGTGAGACAGCATGAGAGGGGAGGTCAGAGGGAGAAGCAGACTCCCCATGGAGCTGGGAGCCTGATGTGGGACTCGATCCCAGGACTCCAGGATCGTGACCTGAGCCGAAGGCAGTTGCTTAACCAACTGAGCCACCCAGGCATCCCGAAAAATGTTTTTTAACATTGAAGCGGAGTAACTTGGGTTTTCCTGTTACTTGCAGCCAAATGCATGGCTTTGAGTGTTCCTTTCTTTGAGTTCTCTGGCCATGTCTGTGGGTGGGGAAGGCTATACCCATCCTGATTTACAGATCAGGAGATTGAGGCTGGGAGGAGGAGCTGAAACATCCAAGATCGCACAGCTCATAAGAGGGAGAGCCAGGACTGGAAGCCTGGGGTGGGTGGCCTGGGGCTCACAGAGGGTTTGAGGCTGGGAATAGTGCAGTGAGCTGTGTGTTCACACCGTAAGAAGAGGTGAGAGCAGAAGGATGCTTGGAGACACAATTCCTACCTCCACACCTTTGCCTCTGCAGAGTCCCCTGGCCGTGATGCCTTCTTCCAATCTCAGCTGCAGCCATACCTCCTCCGGGAGGCCCCCCCCCCAGGTCCCCACGGTCATCGTGGCCTCATCATGCCCC
This sequence comes from Taxidea taxus jeffersonii, assembly GCA_003697995.1. NCBI lineage: Eukaryota > Metazoa > Chordata > Mammalia > Carnivora > Mustelidae > Taxidea > Taxidea taxus. The sequence continues at coordinate 30,418 of RCUC01168610.1, forward strand.
ACAGCTGAAAGCTCAGAGTGTTTGGGGACAATCACGGTCCCTCCTCCCTTCCCAGCCTCCGAGCCATCATGTTTATGCATCGCTCTGGAAAACACTGATTACATTCCAGCCTGACCTTCTCCCTGTCGGCGGGGCCCATTACCTCGTCAATCACACGGCTCAGAGCGGGAGAAATTATTTTATCTTTAACGATACTTAAAACTGCTCAGCAGGCCATCACGGGGACTACTGGGTGCGGGCGGCCGCTGGGTGCTGGGCTCTGGATCTCTGTGTCCCACGGGCTTCTCATTTGCTCTCTGCCTGCCTTACAGAGACGGCTGGAACGTCCTGATTTTACACTTAATTCCCACCGTCGGGGGCCACCCCATCTCCAAATGGGGTACAATCCTCTCCATTGCTCTCCCTGCCGTGACTCTGTCTTTCTGTCTCTGACTCCCTCTCTTGCCATCTCTCTTTTTGTCCCTAACTCTCCATCTCTTTCTGTCTTTGTCTTTCTCCATTTTCTGTTAGCGCTCCAGGAGACCCAAGGGATCCCCTCCCAAGAACGGAGGGCTCCTCCGGTGTGGGCACCCCACCCACCATTTTACCCTTCCCACCCCTTTGCGATGGAGATGCCACAATCATGCCCATTTTACAGTTCTAGAGACTAAGCACAGGGAGGCGAGGCTCTTTTTTCAAAGGCACACAGCAATCATAAGGCTGTGCCTGGGCAATGTGGACCCATGTCCATTTGTCACCAGACCTGGCCCCTGCAAGCAGCCTAGCCTGTCCCTTCTCTCTGAAAGCAGGGTAGGATCTTGAAGGCCTGGCAAGCCTCGGACCCCAGGGTTGGGTGTGAATCTGAAGTCAGCTACCATGTGACATGGAACATTCTCTTGCCTCCGTTGAGGTCCTGAATATCATGGTAGGATCGTCAGTTAGAAGGCAAAATGCCCAGATAAGTCACAAATGATTCTTACGTCTAAGTGTGTCTCAATATGGATGGGCTTTGCTTATGCTAAAAATCAGTTGTTTGTCTGAAACTCAGATTTAACTGACCCTCTCCTGTGTTTATTGGCCAAATCTGGCAACCTTGCCATGGGCGCTGAGGCAACAGAGGCTTCTGGGCATGGTGGGGACGGACTGATTTCCGTCCCAGGTGCCAGGCTCGCTCAGGTGCTGTGGGTGCAAACACGGAGCACTGCTGAGAGATTTCGGGCCATATGGCACCCGGGCGGCCGTGGGAGCCGGGCCTGCCTCAGTCATTTGGAAATGGTGGTCTCAGGCGAAGCTGACCCCAAGCCCAGTGTCTCATGAGGTGACAACAGATGTGGTCAGACTCAGGCCACCGTCTCCCAGGCCTGTCCTCCTGCCCACCCCCACGCCCCCCCGCCCGGGGACCGGACCCCACTAGCCACCCTATTGCAGCCCATCCCCAAGGCTGGTGGCCTCTTTCTCAAGGTGTCAGCTCCTCCCGTTCTAAATTTTGCCCCAGAAATCAATTAGGGCCCTGGACAAGTTGATTATAAATCAGCTATTTTCATAATTGTTATGTCTTTAATAAATCAGAGCTGCGCACGTCGCTGGCAAAATGGAGCTGTTCTCTCCCTGGTCATCAATTACCTGGGGGAAGACATCGCCGCGGCCACACTGCCCGGCCTCGCCCGGCCGGAGCCGTGGCCTGCCAGCCAGGGAGCTCCTGGCCCCGGGCCGCGCTGTTCCATTACAGAATTGCTTAAGCAGCGTTTTAAATAACAAAAAGGGATATCATTTAATTTTTTCACTACGTGGAGATCAATACGCTGTCCTTCAGATGGCATGACGGATCATCTTGGCCAGCTCCTCCGAGTTAATCCAATTTCCTTGGGTCTGGCTGCTACAGGCTGGGCTGGGCCGGGCCTCCCGCCTGCCAGTGGAGCCCAGCCCGGATGCACGGTCTCCCCGGTCTCCCCATCCCGCCGCGACAGCGGGTATAGACAGCAGCGGCAGCGTGGGAGGCAAGGAGGTGGGCGGGTTCTCTCCCTTACTGAAGGCCTGTTCTGGGACATCTGTGGTTGTCACACAGGGGGAAAGGCTGGCATCTGGTAGGTGGGGCGAGGGGCGCTGCCCAGCCCCCACAGTGCCCAAGGACCGCCCCCCCCAAGAGTGCAGTGCCCAGGGTGAGGAACCCTGCTTTAGGGCAATTCATGGAACCCTGCTTTAGGGCAATTCATGGAACCTTGCTTTAGGGCAATTCATGGAACCCTGCTTTAGGGCAATTCATGGAGGGGGACTTGGGGTAACGGTCCCTGTTGCCCATCTACACTTCTGAGCCCCGGGAGGGACCAGGGTTGTGGTAGAGTGGGGAGATCGGGGTTCGAGTTCTGCGTCTCGCATGGATGCTTATAATCCAGAGAAAATGGGCTGTTGATTCCTTCCACCATCCCGTGGACCTCTGGGTCCTCAGATCCCAGAGTCCGTGACTCAACCCAGCTACTCTAAATTGAGCGCCTACTGTATACCAAGCACCCTTCTGGGTTTAGGGATCTGGCCACTGAAATAGAGGAAATGCCTGTTGTCCTTGCGTGGTTTCAATTCTGGGGAGGGGAGAGGGAGTCGGAGTGTAACTAAGGGAAAGAAGAAGGTGATTTCAGAGCTCAGTGAAGGAGATAGAATGGAAAATACCTGGTGTGAGGGGACTGGACAGGGAAGCCCTGGGTGGCTCCTCAGTCTGGGTTCTCCAGGGAAATGAAACAATTAGGGTGGATAGATATCTAGAAAGAGATTTGTTGTAAGGAATTGGCTCACAAGATGACGGAAGCTGAGGGGTCCTACAGTCTGTGGCCTGCAAGCTTGCAGTCAGGAAAGCCAGTGATCCCGGAAGTCGCGGCCAGAGAGCCAGAGAGCGGGAGAAGACAGAGGTCCCAGCTCCACCAGTTAGGGAGGGACAGGGACAGAGGGAGGAAAGGCGGGAGAGAAAGATGGAGAGGGTGAGGGGGAAGAGGAGGGAGAGAAGGAAGAAGACAGACGGAGGGTGGGGAGAGAAAGGGAGGGAGGGAGAGAGGGAGGAAGGGAGGAGGAGGGAGGGAGGGAGGAAGAAGTCTCTCTCCCTCCACATTTTTGTTCTATTCAGACCCTTTGTGGATTGGATTGTGGATTGGCCCCCACCCACACCGGGGAGGACCGTGTGCCTTACTGACTCTACTGATTCCAGTGCTAATCTCTTCTGGAAACACCATCATAGATGCACCCGGCAATAACGCTTAACCAAACATCTGGGCACCCCGAGGCCCCACGGGGTTGACACAGAAAATGACCCATCCCAGGAGGCTACCCTGAGGAGGTGACATTGGAGCAGGGGCCCTCTGGTGGCGGCTCTGGGAAGCGCGGGCTGGGGAGCAGCGGGGCAGAAGGCAGTGTGCTGGGGGGGGGGGGGGGGGGGGGGGGGGGGGGGGGGGGGGGGGGGGGGGGGGGGGGGTTGCCGATGGCGTTTCAGACCAGGGTGGAGGCAGAGGAGAGAGGAGCTCCCAGATTCTGGGTGGGTTTGAAGCAGGGGGGACAGGATTTCCCGAGACTGGATGTCAGATGGGCAAATGAAAGAGGACTGAGGACTTAGGAGTACGGAACACACACACACACACACACACACACACACACACACGGTTTCAAGGTCAGGCTGCAGGTTTTTGGCAGGGACGGAAGCTGGCCATGTGAGCGACCTCTCCTGGCTCGAGGTGGCACTGCGACCTCGCTCTAGTAGCCCCTCCGTGGGTCCGGACGGAGGTCAGAGGGGAAGAACGGTGAGATCTGATCTGAAGCCTCCCTAGATAAGGAGTAAGTGAATTTTATTTTCTGGGTTTTAGGGAGCTTTAGGGAGGGACGGGGTTAGGGGAATCCTATGTAACAGGCACAAATCCTGGAGTGTGATGGAACCCAGTTCTAGTTTATTCCTGTGAGGTTTGCAACAAAGTATCCTCTAGATTGGGAGTTTGAACAACAGAAATGCACTCTCTCACAGTCCTGGAAGCTAGGAGTCTGAAATCAGGGTGTTGGCAACGCCCTGCTCCCTCCAAAGTCTCCAGAGACTCCTTCCCTCCTCTTCCAGCTTCTGGTAGCCCCAGGCATCCTTGGCGTGCGCTGACAGACCTCCCCTCCTGGCCCCATCCTTCCACAGCCATCTTCCTGTGTGTGTGTGTGTGTGTGTGTGTGTCTTCACGTGGCACTGTCCTCGCCGGTTGTGGGGCTGGGTCTGAGCTTCCCTGTTCTTGTAAGGACACCAGTCATATTGGACTTGGGCCCGCCCTAATGACCTCATCTTAACTCAATTTTATTTGCAAAGACTCTATTTCCAAATAAGGTCATGTTCACAGGCATTGGGTGTTAGGGTTTCAGCAGATCTTTTTGGAGGGGACACAATTCAACCGTTAACACCTGGCTTTGGGACTTCCCACCTCTACGGGCAAGCTACTCTGCCCTCTCTGAGCTTCCGTTTCCTCATGTGTAAGATGGGAGCTTGTAAGAGCGCCTTGACGGTTGAAATGACAGCACATGGGGGAAAGCATAGAGCTCGGAGCCTGGCTGAGTAAATTCCCAGCAAGTAGAGCAGAACTGCCAGTGTAGAGGTCCCCCTCCATTTCTGCTTTCGTTCCCTAGACTCTTTTGTAATTTGGGGAAGGAGGGCGGAGTCTGGTGAGAGCCTGGGGGCAGCAAGGATGGAGATGGAGAGCTGGATGGTCCCAGTAGGACATAGCTGGCCCACTTGAGTTTGAGTACTTTGTGGTGAGTTGAATAAAAGCGCTATTTCTAGAAGGGTGGTTGAGATGAAGAGAAATGCCTACGGGATGGTTCAGCACCCTGGCTAGCGACAGCGGCACGTCCTTGCCACTCTTAGATTGGAGCAAGCAAGGGGACGCAGTTACCGGACCCCAGGGAGGGCCACCAGGCGAGTCCTGAGCCTCTGGGAAGGGGACAGAGAAACCCTGCAGGGGGTGAGAGCCAGGGACTCTCCTAGGCTCCTGCATGCCATCTAACATACCTGCAATTTTGCTTGGTCATGTACTTTAGGAGAAGCTGACTGATTCCTTAGTCCCAGGAGAGAAGTATGACTTATCTGAGGATGGTCCTGCCTTATTTATTCATTCACCAGTATGATCAAGCACCTGCTATGTGCCAGGCACTGTTGTGAGCATTTGGGATATAGCCAAGCAATCAAATATCCCTGTCTTTGCAAACTGACCACGCAGTGGGAAGACCGTAGATTCAAGTGCACACCCAGTTCATGAATCTTCTCCCTCTCTCTCTCCCTCTCCCTCTCTCCTTAGCTATCAGCAGCCTCCCTCCAGCCAGAGGGGACCAGATTTAGGATGAATGTGGCAGAGGGAAGACAGAGAGGGAACCTGGATTTTTGCTGACCTGTTGGAATACTGGATCAAACCCTCCCTGAAGTTTACCCTACTTCAGAGTTAAATGCAAACCTGGCCCTGCTTTGCCTCCAACTGAGGTTGGAGGAAATCTAGGGAACTCACAGACTCTGTGGGAAGAAGATGGCAGGCTGGTGGAATAGATTTTTCTCTGGCACTGCCTCTGACTTGCTGTGCAATGTTAGGCAATGTTTTGCTAGCTCTGAGCCCCCAGTTTCCTCAACCAAAAAAATGGGATGAGAATCCTTATTTGGCAGGGTTGTCTTGGGAGCTGGATGAGCAAGCATATGTGGGGTGCCTCGTAAAGAGTTTAGCACATAATAGGCACTCAATAAATGGGTGTGTTGTGGTTATGAAGGCTGTTGGCTGGATTCCATTTCTCCTCCTGCCAGGAGTGGGGTACTATTGCACTTCCCTGCTATTCTGGGTTGGATTGTGTCTTCTCAAATTCATATGTTGAAGTCCTAGGCCCCAATGCCACAGAAGGCACCTTTATTTGGGAACAAGGTCATTGAAGATGTAATTAATTAAGATGAGGTCATACCAGAGTTCGGTGGGCCCATAATGCACTGTAACTGATGTCCTTATGAAAAGGGGGAAATTTGGACACAGAGACATGCACACAAGGAAAACGCTTTGTGATGTTTGGAGCTCTGCTGTCACGAGCCAAGAAACTACCAGAAGCAGGGAGGGAGGAAGAGCTCCTTCCCTGTGCCTTCAGAGGGAATGTGGCCCTTATTTGTTTATTTTGGGAGGGGAGAGACTGTATGCATGAGGGGGAGGAGGGGCAGAGGGACAGCATCTTCAAGCAGACTTCCCCCTGAGTGTGGAGCCAGACAAGGGCCTCGATCTCACAACCCATGAGATCATGACCTGAGCCGAAGCCAAGAGCCGGATGCTCAACCAACTTAGTCACCCCGGCACTCCACACCCAGGTGCCTCTGGGCTGTGTTAAAGCCACTGAGATTTGGGGATTTGCCAGAGTTACTACGGTTGTGTAGATTAGCTGAAAATGTAGTGGCTTAAAATCATCATTTATTGCTGCTCAGGGTTTTGTGGGTCAGGAATTTGGAGGTCACTTAGCTGGGTAGTCGCGACTTGGGATCTCTTACAAGGTCTCAGTCAAGCTGCTGGCTGGGGCGGACTCATCTGAAGGCTTGAGCGGGGCTGGAGATGCTGCTTGGAAGCGGACTTCCTCGCACAGCTGTGGGAGGGAGGCCTCGGTTGCTTGCCACGTGCGTCCCTATAACTCTCCTTGACCTTCCCCTTGACGTGGTGGCCAGCTTCCCCCAGAAGGTTTGATGCAGGAGGGCCATGAAGGAGTTGAAGTATCCTTTATGACTCACTGATGCTTCCACTCGATTCCACGGACCACAGGAGGCAGCCTTGATTCAGCACAGGGGAGACTCCGAAGGTCACAGGTACCGGGGGACCTGGCTCTATAGGGTCCCTTGTCATTGTGCCACCAGCTGGTCCTGGCTGACCAAAGACACTGCAGCTCTGGCTGGCTGGTGAGCTTAGGAAGATCCCTTCTGCCTTGTGAACCCGAGTCTTCACATCTGTGAGAGAAGGAGGGGCACTATCAGCAACATGCTCCCATGTTGCCTACAGGGGAAGGGGGGACTCCCCAGGAGATGAGCCAAGTCCACGGACCCCCATGACAAAAACTGGAGGTGCATTCATGAGAGAAAATCTCCCACCTCTTCTAGCCCTATCCTGGCTGCCGGAATTGAAGATCTGAATGCAGAAATCTTGGTCAGGAGACCCAGAGCTGTGGAAGAATGGGGGCTAAGTTTGTAGGGTCTGGAATGAGATTGGAAGTCAAAGTCAACTCCCAGCTCTACCACCTTCCTCTAGTTTTCCAGGCTGTGACACTGAGGCCTGGAGAAGGGACAGACAAGACTGGGCATGGGTAGCAGGCAACTTCCTGACCTCTCTTTCCAGGGACTCCATGGCAATGCCGTCTTTGGACTTGACATTTGAGCCAAGGAATTAGGTGGAGGGGTGGTTAGAAACCCCCCAGCCCCCGTGCCTCCAGGTGCGGGCAAAAGCCCAGGGGGTGGAAAAGCTTGGTGAGTTTGGGGAAGAGGCTGGGATTCGATCTCAGAAGAGAGAGTGAACTTTGACTCTTGATGACCTGCTAGGATGCTGGATCAAGCCATTCTTGAAGCGCACTCTACCTCTGAAATAAATGCAAACCTGGTCCCTCTTTGCCTCGTGGGTTGCTGAGGCTGGGGGAGCCCCCAAACTCTGTGGGAAGAGAGCTGGAAAGCCGGCAAAACAAGCTTCTCCCCTTGGCTGCTCTTTTGTCAGGTTGACCTGTTTGGACTGAGTTAGGTTGACTCAGCAGCTGGGAGCCACGGAGGGTGCTGGAGCAGAGCACTAACTCCCTTAAACCCTTCAGTGATTTCACTGTTCTTTCTCAGACTGGCTTGGAGAAAGCCTTAGGCTGGGAGCCGGCCGGCTGGGACCCCCCAGTCCCCCCACGTTCCCCCCAGACTGGCTGCTGGGCTGTCATCCCTGCGGGAGAGCCTGGGAACAGGAGAGGAGAATGACCCTTGATTGTCACAGAGGCCTCTGCTCTAATTTCCCAGAATGGGTTTTGAGCGGCTAATGCGGGCCCCTGCTGGGCAGGAGATGGAGCTCCCAGCAGGGCCTCGGAGACTAGAGCTGGAGGCTCATCCTGGGCTGGGGCCTTCGCCCTAACCTGCTTGCTGGCCCACTTGCTGCCCTGGGCCCCTGGAAACCTCCCATCCTGGGAGCTCTGAGGGGCAAAGCGGGGGGCAGGGCCCCTGCTCTTTTGGACCTGGCACTGCAGTGGGACTTAGGTTCGGGTTTACGATTTAGATGTGCTAGGCCTGGGAGGGGTCCAGTCTCTTGCAGGGATGGATGTGGAAACTGAGGGCCCGGGGTGGGGAGGGTCCAGCATCAGAACCTGGATCAGGGCTCGGCTGGAGTGGGGGCTCTCGGCCTGGTTTAACGGGGGTACCAGGCCAGAGTTGGTTGAATGAATAAAGGAATTTCCCAGTGGCCTCGCGTGGAGTCCAGACATTGCCACAGTCACCATGGTTCTCTGCACACAGCCCCTGGCAGGACTGATGTGGTCATGCCCTTCTCCCTCTGGATGTCCAGAAACTAGGTGGGGGCACTGAGAGTACGTGGCTTCTCTCCCAGGCCCCCACCCCAGCCCTGGCAGGTGGGAAACAGGAGGTCAACGTAGGGGTAGAGGGGGAGGGAAGGAAAGCATCAGTAGCTTTTGGCAAGGACACTGGCGGTGTGGGGCAGGAGGCATGTGGGACAGTGTGCGGGCTCAACCAGGCTGTCCTGTGTGGGATGGGGTAGCCAGCCTGCGGTCTAGGGCAGGGCAGCGGCTTAGTCAAGAAGGCGATGCCAGGGTCTGGCCTGGGCCATGTGGGAGGTGAGGACCACCTTGTCTTCCCAGAAACCTCAAAGGTCCACTTTCAAGGTTCTTTCCATATGAGGTTGTGGACGTGACAGTCACACAGATCCAGGAGGGACAGATGTTTACGGAGAGCCACCAGGACATCAATCTCCCTTGGGGGGGGGGGAGCCCATGTCCTCCCCGTAGCTCACAAGGCCCTGTATGACCTGCTCCCCTTATCTCCCTGTCTTTCCCTCCTCCTCCTTTCCTTCTCGCTGACTCTGCTTCAGCCACATGGGCCTCCTCTGTCTTCTTCCAACACACATGATGTTGCCCCAGGACCTTTGCATGTGCTGTGCCCACAGTCCAGACATTCACGTACCTGGTTCCATCTCTGCTTTCAACTCTCTTAGCTCAAATATCACCTCCTTCAGGAGGCCCTCCCTGATTCCCCTGACTTAACTAGCATTCCCGTATTTCTCGACATCGTCATTCCGTTTACTTTGGCTCTGAACGTAATCACGGTCTGACATTGCTTGTCTGTTTATTTGCTTATGCGTTCTTTCTCTGTCTCTCCCACTGGACCGTACAAGGGCCAGCAGCGAGACTCCCTTGGCCACCACCCCACCCACAGAGCCGAGAATAGTACCAGGTGGACAGTCAGTGCTCAATTCATACTGTCAGTGGGAGATCTCGGGGGATGGGATGCCTGGCAGGCGGTGACCCAAAGAGCTCCACAGAGGGCCGGGAGGGCTGCTTCGTGCTGGGTGTCTCATGGTGAGAAAGCCAGATGCACTGTTCCTGCCGCAGATGGGCCCGGGGTGCTGACTGGGTGCCGAGACTCAGCAGGAGGGAGACAAGTGGGGTCCCACCCTTACGGGCTCCCCCGGAGAAGGCAGTGACGGCTTATCGTGCTCCTCGCTGTAATGGGGGAGGCACAGGCATGGTGGGCACCCGGGGGGGCTTCCTGGCAGAGGTGTCTTCCAGGCAGAGACCTGGAGGGAGAATAGTGTGTAAGCTGGGTAGAGACTTTGGGGGAACTGTGTTCTAGGCAGAGCACCACTCCACTGAAGCCAGGTTCAGACTAGCCCAGCCCCCTACCTACAAGCCCAGCTGCCCCCCTGGGCTTCTCCCCTGCACATCCCCAGGTCCCCAACCCCCGTGCCTCCATCCTTAGGACCCAATCTGGCCTCCATGTCTCCCCCACAACCGGCCCCTCTGCTTAGATCCCCATCTCCAAGGTGGCCCCACACGCCCGTCCCTGAGTCAGAGACCTGGATGTTGGCCACGCCTGTCTGTCCCTAGGTTCTGCCTGCCCTGCTTCCAAAGCCTCTCTTCCATCAGTCTCCCCCATGGCTCTGCCTCGACTGGGGTCCCACTTTTGCCTCCTCCCTGGTTGCCCCAGCATCCCTCATACACCCTCCGATTGTCCAAGGGAGTGATAGTCTCCCCTCCAGCCCTTTGCTGCACCCCCTAAAATCCCCCCTTCTTGGCTCTTCCCAATGCATCCTTTAGGTCTTTGCTCACAGCCACCTCCTCCAGGAAGCCTTCTGTGATGCCTTCCCTCACTGGGTCCGGCCCCCTTGCCCTGGGCACCTACCTCCCCCATAACCCCCACCTCCCTGTTTTTAAGCCTGTGCATGTCCTTACACAAGGGCAAGCATTGAAAAAAAAAAGCTGTTTCGTTCTCTTCTGTGTCCTCTGTGCTTTGCAGGGGCTCAGGCACACAGCAGGCGCTCCATAAATATACACTGAAGGAAGAAATACCCAGGGGAGTGATAGCACGGGGTCCAATCCCTGCCTCCTTCCTCTCCCTGGCCCCCTGCAGGGCTCAGTTCCATGGGACCAGGGTGTGTGTGTCCCGACACCGGGCAGACCTGGAGGGAGGATTTGGAGCCACCAGAGCCCGTGGACGGAACAGAAGAGCAGAGAAGCTCAGGGAGAGCAAAGCTCAGGGACTTGGGAACGTTTTTCTCCGGCTTGAACCCAGGACCAGGGCCCCACACCAGCAAGCTTTTCCTCCGCACTCTTTGCTACACAGAAGAAACAACATCCTAACACAAACCGCCTCCTTCCTTTGCCTCAAGGGGATCGAACAATTCTGTGCGTGTTACTAAATGGTTCGCAGCGACCGGGGCGCCTCCCGCCAACAGAGTCGTGATTAATGCTGCCGCCCTCGTGGGGGCTTCTGCGCCCCTCCCCTGCACCCCTCCTGCACCCTCCCCTTGCGAGCGGTCCTGGGGTGTCCTGGCTCTATCCAGCTCAGGCTGTGGCGGTACATTCCCTGACAACACAAGATTCCCCGCTGAGGAACAGGGGACCACGTGTCGTCAAAGAGAATGAAAGCCAGGGGCGGGGGAGGAGGGGGTGCGGAATCTTTAGGGGTGAGTCTTGCCTGGAAGTGAATGAGCCTTTGGCATCTGCCCTCTTAGGGTTCAAAGCCAGAGCTTGTCATGAATTCATTCGTTTCATCCTCACACAGGTCGTGATGTTGGCACTGCCGTTATCCCCATTTTACTGAAGGGGAAACAAGGCCCAGAGAGGGGAGGTGACTTGCCCAAGGTCACACAGCACGAGGGTTGCAGAACTGGGGCTCAAAGGGGGGCAAGCTGGTCGTTAAACATCAGCCGGCATCTACCGCTGGAAGGTCCTTCTTGCCGGGAACCCTCCTGGGGCTCCTCCACCCCCACATCCCAGCCACTGCCAAAGTTGAGTCTCTGAATGCTGGAGCTCCATGAGCTTGCCTCAGCACCCTCCATTCTGTCCACTGGTTGCCCTTGGTCTTCTCCCCTGCTCTGTTCTAGGCTAGTCACGCGTCTGATCTTTGCTCAGCCTGTGGTCCCACATCTTCCAGGAATCCCTGAGCCATCCCCTTGGCCCTTAGACCAATCTCTCCCGTCTCCAATTTGGTCTCAAAGACACTAGTCAATGACCTGCCTCAGGGCCTTTGCACTTACTATCCCCACTTCCTGGGACACTTTTCCCCCATTTCTCTCTGTGGCTGTTCGATCATAGGTTCCCCCCTTCAGAGAGGCCCTCCATGATCTCCGTTTGCTCCATCCCACCAGCGTTGCTGATATCCCCCCTTGTTTAATGTCCATCTTCCTGCCCATGGGTACGGGGTTCATGTGTGTGTCTTGGTCACTGCTGAATATTTGGTGTTAAATGGTCAAGCAAAGACCCTCCTCCTTGAAATATCCTTGGAGTAGGCTTCGTGAACTGTAATGCGCCTCAGAGCGAAAGGGGTTTACGTGGGAGGGTGGTGGGTGCCGGGAACAACCTGCCCCCAGTCCTGGAGTCACGTTGTCTGTTCCCATCCCCACACTGCCCCCACTTGCCCTGTGACCTTGGCCCGGCCATGCTCCCCACGGAGCAGCCTCTGTTTTCCCATCTGAGACATGGGAATGGACACGGTCGCTCCTCCCCCTGGGCGTGGACAGCCCCAAAGACAGACACCACCCCAGCAACACGCAACCTCCCGACCCGCAAAGCAGCTAATGTGCGTTTTGGATCTGGTGTCTCACCTGCTGTGGTCTGCTGTGGTCTCCATTCTGTGCCCTGAACACCTGTGCCCTCCGCCAGGCCCGTCCGTTGCTGGAGGGAACTTCGTCCTTCCATTTCACTTGGCTTTTTCTCGTTCACCGCCCGAAGACCTAGAAGACCGCACACACCTCCTCCGTGGTCCCTGATGACTCGGGTTGCCGTGGTTGTGTCCGAGAGCGCCTCTGTGTCCCCAGTAGAGCCTTGGTCACCCGGGCTGGAGCTGGCTGGTCGTATGACCATCTGTGAGCCCTGGGAAGGCTGGGCCCTTCGGCCTGGTCACTGTCCCCATTGTCCAGCACACAGCCTGGCACACAGCAGGAGCTCAGTCAATCTTCTGGCCTGAGTAACTGAATTAATCCACACACACTAGATGCATTATTATTACAGAAAAGGTCCAGAGGGGGAGGGGAGGCTCCGGAAGCCATCTGGGAGTGAGCCTTGGGATGATGTCAGAATGGTGGCTTTTGTCCTCTGTGTGGACGCCCTGACCAGGCTCCGTGGTCTCTGGTAAGGAACCCTGAACTTAGAGCTTCCCTCTGGATGGCTGGGTGACTTTGGGCAAGTGCCTTCCACTCTCTGGTCACTCCCTCCAAGGTGGGAGCAGAAAGGGTTGATTGTTCGCAAGGCACAGAACAGAGACAGCGGCTAGATTCCTCAAGGTCACACAGCAAGTCACAGAGAAAAAGAGGACACCGGCCCCCAGGTGGTCTCTGCTGCTTGAACCTCGGCTCCAACTTCGGGCTCTCACCCACCCCCCCAGCCTTCCTTCCTTCTCTAGGCCTGGGGGGCACTGATGGCCAGGTCCCTGGCATGGGTTAATGAATGCCTGGCAGCCAGATCTTCGGGAAGGCAGGCCCGATGAATTTGTTTTTGTGAATATCTCAATGCAGCTTCGGGGCCAAGAGCACCCGCCCGATGCGGCGCCCGGAACCCCCTTCCCCCGCCTGTGCGGCACCCCTCGCCCGCCTTTGTCAGTATCTCAAAGTGCCAGGCGAAAATCCCCTTCCGTGAACCCTCTGTCCAAAAGCTCAGAGAATCTCTTTTATTTTACCCTCCATATTTATTTATTCTCGCCACCCCCTCCCCTCCTCCCGCAGCTCCGAGAGGAAGCGATGAACACAGACAAGGCCAAGAGAAGACAAACAAAGGCGCCCGCATTCTGGGCTGGCCGAGAGCAGAATGGGGGATTTTGAGGCAAGAATGTGGCAGCAGAGGCGGACCGTGGAAGCCGTGGATTGAAAGGAGGCCCGTGTGAGCGGAGGATTCTACTAGCTTCGGGCACAAAAGCAGAGACTGGGGCCTCCTGGCAAAGCCGCCAATACCCGCTTCCTTTTCAGAGGCCACAATAGGGAAGTTAAGCTTCAGCCCCGGCCTCCTGGACGCCAGAGCCTTCTAGCCCATGGGGCTCAGCTGTCCCGGGAGTTACAGGGACACGAGGGGGACAACAGAAGGGTCGCTCGGCTGAGAGGGAGGCTCGAAGGCAGAACAAGCTGTAAGCCGAGGGATCACCGGCTTGGGTTGTAATCCCGGCTCTGCTCTTATCCAGTGTTTCCTTCGCACCTGCTCTGTTCGGGAATAAGACAGTGACCCCATTCCCTGTCCTTGCGTCGGCTGACCTTCTAACGGACCGTGTGACTTTGAGGACATGACTTGGCAGTTCTGGGCTTTGGTTTCCTGCATCCGGAAAACGGGCTGGTGTGGGTGCCCACCTCACAGGAAGTTAAAACAGAAAAGCCCCCAGAAAAGCCAGGTGCAGAGTGAGTGTCCCTGGACATCAGGGTCCCATCGCCCCACCCAACCCTGCTGACATCTCTGGGGGGGGGACGTCGTCCTGGGGTTACAGAGCAGCATCTCTGGCCTCCCACCCCCTTGAGGCCAGGAGGACCCTCAACCCAGCTCTGAGAACTACAAATGTCTCCAGATAGGGGCCTCCCCCCCGCTGGGGAGGGGGGCAGAACCAACCCCCCTCGCTCCCCCATGAGAACCACTGCTTTACATTGTTATTAATTCTTAGAAGAGACTTGGCCAGGCCACCCTGTGCTTGTGGTTTAAACACTTACAGATGCTGTCATCTGGTCCTTTCCGGTTTATACCCCAAATGGCAAAATTATCAATTTGTAACCCTGACCCCAGCTGCAATGGGTTTCCTAGCCAGCACCCTACACTGCGGTTCCTACCCCACCTCTGCGGGAATCCAGCTCCTCCTCCCCGCTCCCAGACCCCAGCCTCCTAGAGAAGGGAGCCCACACCCCTCTGTCGTGCTCGGGGGATCCAGGGGCTGACTCCAGTGCAGAAGGGCTCCCTGTCACAGTCTGGGGAAGGGAGGGGCCAAAGTGGTAGGAGTGGGAGCTCTAGGCTCAGAGCAGAGCCCAGCTGTTTGAGATCCCCAGGGTCCCTGGCTCCTCCCACTCCCCCACACTCAATCAATCATTCATTCATTTTTTTACCTCCTCATTGCCTCGATCTGTTCTAGGCACTGGGGACACCGGCAGTGAGCATGACACACCCAGCCCTGTCCTCCCAGAGCTCCTGATCCGGGTGGGGGAGAGGGACAGTGCCCGGGCAGTGGTGACATGAGTACTGAGAGCCATAATGCGGGACCCACAGGCAGCCCAGAGGAGGCTCCGGAGGCTGGAGGTCAGGACAGGTGCTTCTGAGCTGCGTCTGGAGGAGAAAGGAGGGGAGAGTTGGGTGGACATGGCCGGCGGGCAGCCTGATCAGATTTTAGGAGCCCTTTGGAGAGCTTGGATGGGAGGCTCTGGACTGGAGGCAGGAAGCCAGGGGGCAGGCAGAGGCTGGGACCCAGGAGACGCTGGTGGGGTAGTGGGGACTGGGGGGGCCCAGGCAAGCCTCGGGGTGTCCCTGAGATGGGAGCATGTTGGGGGCGATCTTGAGGTCTGATGGCCCGATAGGGGTCCCTCCAGGTCTGGGGGCTGCGTCAGTGACAGCGGTAAACAGCAGTCGGGGTCCATGCAAATGGGTCCCGAGCAGGCCGACAGCCCGAGTGATGGGCCTTTATTAGCTCGAGAGCCTCATGGGTTTAAAATAGCATCGTGAAGGCAACAAAAGCAATTTGCCTTCTGAATTTTCATTCTGAACGGGTGATCTGCTTTTAATCAAGCAAGGCGTCCCAAAATGCTCTTAATTACCCAGAGTCAAGGGCTCGGCAGTAATTTCGATGTCGACTTTCAAGCAGGCGTGATTTGGTTTTCACGAGACAGGTTCTGGGGAAGCGTGGCTGGCGAAGGGTGTTGGGGCAGACTTGGCACCGGCACTGGAGGCCAGCCTCAGGCATGATGGTGTGGCCTTGGACAAGTCACTGTCCCTTTAGAAGCCTCAGTTTCCCCTCAGAGAATGCAGAGACTGATGGGGTCTGCATGGGGATGATAACACGAGACTGTGCTTAAAACTTCTTGACATCAGGCCAGACCCTTCATTCATTCATTCAACCAGTATTTATTGAGCACCTACTGTATGCCGGGCCCCGTTTTTGGCCCTGCAAACCCCGCAGGGACCATGACGAGCAATGCCACCCCCGCTCCCAGGTCTAGCAGAAGAGACAGTCACGAAACAATGAACACAGCGTGTGTCACTGAATGGAAGACAAGCAATTTTCCTGTTATAGCGTCTCTGTAATCAGAATGAGTCGTCTTTGCCTGGGCCCTGATTTAACGGGGCGGGGCTGTTTTCCTCCCTAGCAGGATATAAAATAAAGGCGGGTTTTCTGTTTGCTTGCATCCCAGAGTCCACGGAATATTGTGATAAGCGAGTAGGTGGGTGTATTCTGGGGGTGCACAAAGCTATGGACAAGACAATGTTTTCAAGATTTAGTCGCAAGTCCAGAAACCCTGCAGCTGCCATGCACCTGCAGAGAGGGGCATGGGGACACCTGAGGCCCCGGGCAACTCATCAGTATCATGTGACGACAACGCACTGAGAAGAGACCCGAACAGCGGGAGTTCAGAGGTGTGCACAACTTCAGGGCCTGTGGACGCATGGCCTTCTGCTGCGGTCCCAAGTTGGCTTGGTGGAGAGGAGAAGCCACCTGGCTGCCGATGCCTGGGGCTCCATGACCTGCAGGACCCCGGATTCTGGGAAGAGGCAGGCTCTTGAGCCAGACAGGTCCAGAGGCCGATTGCGGCCCCACCGCTTCCTGACCGGGTGACCCTGAGCAAGTGACCACCCCTCCCGAGGCTAGGGTTCTGGTCCATAAAATGGAGACAACATCAACTCTTACCCCCACGCGTGGGTATGGGGGTGAGATGAATTCACTCAGGGGCACCTGGCTGGCTCTGTTGGAGGAGCATGCATGTGACTAGCGATCTCAGGTCGTGAGGTCAAGTCCACATTCCATGTGGAGATTTCTTTTTCTTTTTCTTTTTTAAGATTGTATTTCTTTATTTGACAGAGAGACAGACACAACTAGAGAGGGAACAGAAGTAGGGGGAGTGGGAGAGGGAGAAGCAGGCTTCCCACGGACCAGGGAGTCTGATGTGGGGCTCGATCCCAGGACCCTGGGATCATGACCTGAACCGAAGGCAGACAATGACTGAGCCACCCAGTGCCCCATATGGAGATTTCTTAAATCAATAAACTTGAAAAAAAAAAAAAAAAAAGGAACATGGTAAGCCATAGGAAAGGCTTGAAAAATGTCACCTCTTAGGGTGGGAAGTTTGCTTTTTGACATGAAATCTGTACCACCTCTTTCTGCCTTTTCTATCACAAATGTCTAGCCTCGCTGTATCAGGAAAAGCTTCGTTCCGCTGCAGTAATGGCCAGTCCCCGCATCTCAGAGGTTCGTAACATCCAAGGCTTATTTCTCACTCATGTCGTATAGTTGCTGTGGTTTTTTATCAGGCTGGAGACCTGTTCCATGTCACCTGACTCCAGGACCCTGGCTGAGAGAGCAGCCGCTGGAAAGTTGTTAGTCTTTGTGGCACAGGAAGAGAGCTCTGGAGGGTCTCCCACTAGCAAAAAGGGTTCTGAAGTGACACAGGTCACTTTCCACCCTGGATGCCAGAACAGGCCAGATCTGGTCCATGTGTTTCTGATCTTCCTTGGATTAGTGACTCCTCAAGACATATTTGTCTCGTGGCTAAAGGAACACGAGAGAGCCCGCAGAAACAAGTAGTCCTTCTTAGGGCTGAGGTTCTGAACTGTCACACTGTCACTTTGGCTCCCCTTGCCTTGGCCAATGCATGTCACATGGCTGGGCCTGGCCTCTGTGGGGCAGGGAAGTATATTCTTCCCCGTGAAGCTTGGGAAGAGGTTGAATGAAATTTGTTGGATAATACAGTAATCTTCCATACCCCAGAAGGTGACGAGCAGGAACTATTTGGTGAGAGCATTATTGGTTACCACGCAGAAGTCACAGGAATAAAAACCCAGGTTGTAAGTGAAAAGGCCTGGTGTATGTGAGTTTCAGGTATGGCTGGATCCAGGAGCTCGTTTCTCTCTGTCCCTCTGCTCTGCTTTCTCTGCATTGTTCTGTTCTTAGGCTCCATGTAGACACCTCACGAGATGTCTGCAGCAGTGCTACCTTCACTGTAGCCCCAGTTTGTGCAGAGCAAGAAGGGCCTGCTTTGCAACATTCCCTTTTCAGGTGTCAGATCTCTCGAATGGCATGCGACAAAGAAACAGCAAACTTCATTACTTGACTGACAGGTAAAATGAGCAAATTATAGCCTTCTTTTCCCACGGCTCCCCTCACACTGCCGGTCCTAGCAGGCAGTTCATCTTGTGCAGATGAACGGGTCCCACTCTCCCAGTGTTTATTCATGCAGTACCCCCTTCCCTATGGGGGGGGTCAGATTATACAATCCAACGTCAAGGCTCCCACGGGCCCATGTCTGAGTTTTTCAGATGGATTCCTGATCCCGCAGCGCCTTTTTGGATCTGCCCACAAATGCATTTGCTTGAACCCAAGTCATCCAGGCCCAGCATGTGAGCCCCTTGGCTGAGGTCAGAAAAACAGGGCAACGGGCAGCAAGGAGTTCGTTTAATTGATCTGCTCTTAATTGGCTGTCTTCCCAGATGGCCCAGAGGAAGCTTATCTTGGGCACTCGCTGACCACCCACTTCCTCCCCAGGTTGCGGGGAGTAAGAGCTGGAACCAGACACTCCCATCCCTAAGTGCTGGGGGGAGGGCCAGGGAGTGTGACCAGGTGTGGTGGAGAGACTTGGGTTCAAATCCACGCTTTGCCACTTATCCACTGAGACCTTAGCTGAGCCACCCAACCCTGCATGCCTCAGTTTCCCTGTCTATATAAACCAAAGAAAGCAATAGCATCTAACTTATAGAGCTGTTACGAAGAGTTAATTCATGAACTGCAGGGGCCATCAAACTTCTGTAAAGGGCCAGGAAGTCAAAATTTTAGGCTTTGCAGGCCTGAGTCCACTCTGCTCTTGTGCAAAAGTGGTCATAAATGGTATAGCAAACAAATGGGCATGGCTGTATGCCAATAAAACTTTGTTCATGGGCCCAGAAATGTGAATTTCATATCATTTTTGCGCATCCAAAAATATTATTCTTTGTTGTTTTTTTTCCCCTACAGCCACTTAAAAATATAAAACACAGGTGCAGGGCTGTATTTGACCTTGGGCCGACCCTGGTGTAGATATAGCATCGACAGTCATGCTCAGCACACAGAAAGTGCTCAACAGGTATCACTACCAGTATTATTGTTGTTGCTGTGGTTAATCCTGAGGTCATGAAGGCGGTGTCAGAGTCAGGGTATGAGAGCAGAGAAGAACCTCAGGGATCCATTTCACAAGCCAGGCTGCTCCTCTTCTCAGCCATGTGACCCAGACAAAGTGACTTCACTTCCCTGAGCCTCAGTCACCCCATCTGTATAATGGATATGGCTCTACCTCCCTCAGAGACAAAGTGATGACTCAGGCCTTTGCCCCTTTGCACAATGACACAACTCTGCTAGGCATGCACATCTCTCTCCTTAATGCTTCTGGGACTTCAGTCCCTGCTGGTTCCTCCACCCAGACCCCGCTACCCCATCTCTCTGTTGCCTCCATCCCATCCTTAGGGGTCAGTGGAGGGGCTTCCTCCTCTAGGGAATCCCTCCTGACCCTCCCCAGGATGAATCAGACCTTCTCCCCCAGGAGATCCTGTGCACAGACCAGCTCTGTGTCTTCTCTGGCCAGAGAAGGCTGGGAAAATAGGGAATAACAAAAATGTGTTGGGATTTAATGTCTTTCTCCCAGTTCCCAATCGCTCTTACCTTCAGCTCCTCCTGCCTTCTCTTTTTCTTCCTTCCTTCCATCCCTGAAACCCCTCAGGGCCCAGAGCCTTTGCAAACATTCTGTTCCTTTGCTTCCTGTGGCAGACAGACCCTAAGATGGCTCTTATGATGATTCCTGCCTCCTGGTGTCTACACCTTTGTGTGTCCTTTTCCCCTTGCATGTGGCTGGGACGTGTGACCTGCTTCTAACCAGTAGACAGCAGGGGTGATAGGATGTCACATCCATGACATGTTACCTTATATAAGACTCTATCTTGCTAGCAGACCTGCCATCCTTCTTCTCTCTTACTGGCACGTGGTCATGTTGGGAACAGCCCATGAAGAGGCATGATGCAGGGAACTGGTGGCTTCCAGGGGTCAAGAACAACATCCATCTGACAGTCATCAAGAATCCAGGGACTTCAGCTTTTAGCCATAAGGAGACGAATCCTCCCAACAGCCTGAGAGAGCTTCGAAGCAGATCCCTCCCTAGTCGAGTCTGTTGTCTTGGCACACCAAAGTTGCATCCTTGTGAGAGACCCTGCGGCAGGGGAGCCGGCTAAGTCAGGCCTGGATTTCCCACCCACAGAAACCGAGATGATAAGTGTGTCGTTAGAAGTTGCCATGTTTCAGGTAGTTTGTTACACAGCAATAGCTGATGCATACATCTCCCCTTGACCACTTCCTTCAGGGCTCTTCTACAGTTCAGGTGACATACAAGGAGTGCCAGATTCCTCCACTCAACCTCCCTGGGCACCCTAATGAGGCCCATGGCCATGGGGTAGGGTGTGGCTGTGCTGGGGCTTAGGGAGGGTTGGGGAACAACAGCCAGAGAGGAGTGGCCAAGGACAAGAGAGCCATCATCCCCAAAGCCATGGGCTGAGGGGGTCTCATCTTGGACATAGGCTCTTCCACTGTCCCCAGAGCCATTGGGCTGTGTCCGCTGTGGGCGATAGGTTATCTATCGTGTGGGATGCTTAAAAGATGTCATTTGTTGGCCCGGACGGGGTATCACATTACACGGAAGAAAGAGAACATTTACTTTCTCAATTCTCTTTCAATCCTTCTAGAGACACACTGTCCGATGCGGTAGCCAGCAGCTACATGTGGCTATTTAAATTGAAACTGATTAAAATTAAATAAAATTTGAATGAAAGCAGGGACTCAGACAGCTGTTTGCCATCTTGTGTCGATAGCAGCATTGTTCACAACGACCAAATAGGGGATCCAGCCCTAGCAAGGGACTCTGACACCTGCCACGACGTGGAGGGACCCCAGGGACACTGGGCTCAGCGAGAGGAGCCAGACCCAGGAGGTCCCCAGAGGAGTCCCGTCCACACAGACAGAGAGGAGAGGGTGGGAGCCGGGGCTGGGGTAGGGGGTGGGGAGTCCGTGCTTCATGGGGGCAGAGTCTCCGTGTGGAGACATGGAAAGTTCTGGAGATGGACGGTGGGATAGCTGAATGACAGTGAGAGTGTGTTTCATGTCTCTGAGCTGGGCACTTAGAGATGGTTAAAATGGTGAATTTTGGGGGTGCTTTATCACAATTAAAAAATTAATTAAAACATGAAATAAATTTGAAATGCAGTTCACAGGTGCACAAGACCTACGTTAGTGGCCCTGAAGCCCGATGGCTTCCAGGGCAGACAGAGCAGAGAGACCCCATTTCTGTTATTGCAGAAAGTCCACCAAGAGTGCTTTCACACCTCCACACGTGTGCAAATTTTCCTTTTCCAGAGAGAGGAGGCCTCGGGCTCATAGCTTGGGGCCCCCAGCCTGGAGAATTTAGTAACAGGTTTTTTGTTTTCATTGGGCATCTCCCGAGTGTTCGCCTCACAGCAGCCAGAGGGCGCCCGTGAGCTCCCGAGTCAGGTCTCCATCTATAGGGCTCACAGCTCTCCCACCTCTCCGTTGGTGGAGGAAAGCCAAAATCCTTCAGGGGGGTCCAAAAGATCATGCATGACCTGCCCCTGTCTCCTCTCAGTCCTCCCCTCCTCCCTCTCTCCCCCCTCACTCACTCTGCTCCAGACACACAGGCTTCCTTGCTGTTCCTCCCACACCCCAGCAAGGTCCTGCCCCAGGACCTTTGCACTGGCTGTTCCTGCTGCTGGCAAGCTGTTCCTCCATCTTTCACTTCCTTTATGTTTTTGCTCAAATGTCCCTGCAGTGAAACTCTCGCTTTTATCCTAATTGAAAATCGCACACCCTGACGTGTACTCAGAATTTAGAGCCATCTCCTGTTCTACACTCCAGACAAGAGCCTGGGGCTTGGATTCTGGGACTCCCTGAGCAGTGCTCCTAGGATGGGGGTCTAGAATGCTCCTGCTTGCCTACGACCTTGTCCTCAGCCTGGCCTGTCCCCAGCTCACTCTGCCCCCTCCCTCCAGGAGCTCAGAAATTCACCCGGCGCACAGATGCCAGACGGGAAAATTAATTGGGCCTTGCTAGGGCTGCTCTCCCCGCTCCCCGTCAATAACAGCCGTAAAGCGGGATTTATGCGGTGGTGCTGGCTCCGGATGGAAACTAGGAGGAGGGGAAACGTTCTAGAAAAGTCAATCCCTTGCCATGAGAACAGGCAGCAGCTGGGACTCCAGGACCAGAGCCATCTTCCCATTGCCTTCCTGGAGGTCATATCTTTCCCTGGGTTGGGTGGGTGGGAAGAGAGGAAGATGGTGCCCAGGTGGCCCAAACCTTGATCAGGGATCACTTACCTAATTAGAGTCCCCATTGCAAGCACCTGCTGTGAGACAGGCCATGTCCCAAGTGTTTTTGGAACATTAACTGTTTTCATGGAGAGATAGAGATGGATTTTTTTTTTTCTATTTTAACCATAGGGAAACTGTAGCGCAGAGAGGTTAAGCAACTTGCTTAAGGTTACACAGCTGCTGCTGCCATGCTTAACCCTGATTTAGGGCTTTGTGGGGACTGGGCTATGACAGGGATGATGCAGGCAGTCGAAGAAAGCATGACAGGCAAGCTAGGGGACTCCAAGAACACCCTGTCCTCATTACCATTGTGCCTGGGGGCCCTCTCAGTGATGCACTTTCCTATAGGCTCCACTTAGGCACAGACTGATTTAACTGAGGGCTGCTGGCCACAGCCATTGAATGGAAGCTGCTTGAAACACCACATATGCTGATCCCTCAGCCTCTCTTGCCTTTCCTCCCTTTTCTTGTCTGGGAAGGAGCTCTCTTTGGGCATCCTAGGGGACGTCGAGTAGAGTCTGGATTCAAATATTGGTTCTGCTGTGTGACCTTGGGGATGTGTCTTCCCCTCTCTGGGCTCAGTGTCCTCATCTGAAAAATGGGGATCATCACCACTGTGTAGTTGTTCAGGCATATGGAGAAGGCAGATAGGGGAACATCTGGCCCTGACCAAGTGCTCAGCAAGCCACCACTCTTTTACTATTATTCTTACAGCTTTTATGTCGCCCCCCAACTGCAGACAGAGATAAGGCAGCTGCCTCTCCCTCTCCCCAGAGCCCTTCTTGCAATCCCCGGACCAAATCCAGCGGCCTCTGTTTCCTGCAGGCGCTGCGGGGACGGTTTTGATGGACGTGTTTTTTGCACAGAAAAAAGCTGGAGCAATTGTATTTTGCCAAGAGTGTCAGCCGGAGAGAAAATATTTCCCGCATCTATGGCGAGTGTTGATGTGTGAGAGCTAGCACGTTGGTAGGGGGTGGGGGGGGGG
>RCUC01168611.1:0-41788 GCA_003697995.1 Taxidea taxus jeffersonii
GGTCGAGGCGGCGGCGGCCGAGGCGGCCGAGGCGGCGGCGGCTGAGGCGGCGGCGGCCGAGGCGGCCGCGCTGGCCGCGTTGTTCCTCCCTCTCCGCTTCCCTGAGACCTCGGGGCCCTTCTCCACCATGGCCGGCATCGGCGGGGGCCGCGGCCGGGCGAGAGCGGCGGGGCCCCGCGGCTCCTGAGGAGGGGGCGCCGGGGGGGGGGGGGGGGCGGGGGGCGCGGGCGGGCGCGGGGCTGAGCGGGCGCGCGGGAAGCCCGCGGGCGCGAGTCGGGGCCGGGGGTGGCCTGGCGGGCGGAGCGCGGTGCCGCTTCAGGCCCCCAGCGCCGAGCCGAGCGCAACTTTCGCTCTCATCGCCGCCCGCACTTCACTGGCACTAACTACTCCGGGAGCCGCGAGCGGGCGGGGGGGGCGGGGCCTGGGGCGAGCAGGAGGGGGGGGAAAGCCGCGCGCAGCCCAACCCGAAGCGGGCTGGCTCCGCCCCCCGCGGGCTCCCATTGGCTTCTGCGGGATTCGGAGGGCGAGCGCAGCGCGGTTGGCTCGACTGCCCTGTCTGTCCCAGGGACGGGGGCGGGAGCGCGGGGAGGGGGAGGCTCCGGGCTTCCGTTGGTCAGGTTCGGTTGACGCGTATCGCCCGCTGTACGTGGTTTGAGGTTTGCAATCTCTCTACGCCCCATGATCCATCTCTCTAGGCAATAGCGAGGAGTTAGCTGCCTCCCCGCCCCCCCCCGCCGCGGCCCCCCCACCGCCCTCACCTGCGCTCGCCCCCCGCGGCCTCTGCGCCTGCATTCCGCGAAAGGCCCCCCCGAGAGTCCCGCTGGCTTCCAAAAGTAAAATAGGCGCGACGCGGGCGGAGAAATGGGGCGCGAGGCCGGGACTACTTTCCCCTCGCGCGGAGGATTACAGCCCGGCCGACGGGTCCATACAAAGAGCAAACTAAGTGCGAGAAACTCCTTGCGCCCCCACCTGGCCCGAGGGCTGGGGCGCCGGCGCCGGGGTTCCCAGGTGACCGGCTCCCCCGGAGGGAAAGGGAGCAGGGTGCGGGCTCGGAGGGTCTGTGGAGGCTTCTGCTAACTGGTGGCGGAGCTGAAAGTGGCCGCAGCTGCCCGAGTTGCGGGCGCGCGGGGGCCGCGGGGGCCGGAGGGAGGGTCCCGAGCGGCCCCTGCCCGGGCGCGGAGTCGGAGCGCCGGGCTGGCCTGCCCTCCCCGAGGGCCGTTCGGGAGCCTGTGAGGGGCCGAATCGTCCCTGCGGGAGGGGACACTTGCAGAAATGGGGAGGAGGACTTAGAGAAATGGGCCGGGCCAGGAAGGGTAAAGAGGAAGGAGCTATTTTCATCCCAAGCCCCTGGTAGGGGAGGAGGGTCGACTTCCTCCCAGGCAGGAGCCACTTTTCCGGATCTGCTGCCTGCCCTGCCTCCCCCAGCCCCCACCGGGCACCCGGCGAGGGAGAGCACGACCCAGCCCGAGACATCCCCGCCTGGAGCGTGGTCGCCAGCCAGCTCGGGGGCTGCTGGGCCGCTGGCTGGGGGTCCGGGGGCGGCCTTGGGACTCCCCTGGAGGGTCGCACCTCCACCAGCCCTGCCCCCAAACGGCGCGCTGATCCTGCAAAATTCGGAGGCAAGAGAAGATCTATAAATGACTTTTGTTTTTAATTCAACGGATGGCTATTTTTCTTTTAAGTTACTTCATACCTGAGCTTTATAGGGGGGCAGTGGACGCCGGCTCTAGCTATAAATAGTTACAGGGAGAAATCTGGAGTTTTATATTTTTAAAACCTGAGTAAATAAGCAGAGTGTTCTCTTCCACATTGTATGCAGCGTGAACCATCATTGAACTTCAGTGAAGTAACCACATTCACTTCTGCCTAAATGGCCTTTAAGAAACAGGGCTGGGAGCCCTCCAGGTGGAGGACCCCTGCCCCCACCAAGTTCAGGGTCGCATCTTCTGGCCTCCCCTTAAAAAGATACTCTTCTTGTGGGAGAGCCCCACGCGGTGCAGATGTGTACCCTTGGGAACCCCCCACCTGCACCACCCGCTGGCCTGGGTAGGGTGCAGACAGCAAAGCCCAGGGTAAGGAACCAGAGTTGGTATTCTGGGGCTTAGCCAGCTGCTCACTGGGTGTCTGTGAAATTCCACCACCAGAACCTGGAATGATTAGCCTAGGACAGGGGGAAGGTGCTACAGAGTCATTTATTAGGGCAGCAGGGATGGCATGACACAGGGTCTGGAACACCCACCGAACCCCTAGGTTGGGGCTACTTCCTGGCTGGGTTCTGACTGCCGTTACATCATTGGGCTATCCAACCATTCACTTTTTTCAGCAAATATTAACACCCAAGTTACTTCGGCATGTGTGAGGCCCCCTTCTAGTTTGACCCCAAAGCCACATGGATACCATTCTGGCCTTGACCTTCCCAGCTTCCTCATCTGTAAAACACAGACAACAATAACCACTTCCTGGCCTAGTGAATTTTTATAGTCCATCTCCCCAGCCCGAATCTTCGCCCACCATAGGGAACCCTCCAACCTTGGGAAAATCCCCCCTCTTCCACCTCCTTTTGCTTGGGACAGTGGAAGGCTGGGGTGTTCACACACAACACTTCCGATTGGGAATCTGTGACCTCAGACTTCAAACAGGCTCTCTGCAGAGCCAGCACCCCTTCTCTGTTTTCCAGCGACACTCTCTCCCACTCTGAGACTAAGATATCCCACCTTCTCTCCTTTCCTCACACCTCCCACAGTCCCTTCTTTCCTCACTCCCAGCCAACGACCTTGGGTGACCTTCTCATTCTTGGGTGAGAAGCTGAAGCTATCAAACGGGATCCCCCTGAACTCCCAGACCCTGTAGGGACACATGCCCCGGGCTGGCACCTACTCCCCGCCGCCCTTCAGGCTCTCCCACTCTGATCTTGATCTCAGGCACCCACCTCCCGCTGCCCTCCCCTGGCTGGTCTCCTGTGCCATCAACCTCTCTCTTTCCCCTGGGTCAGCATTTTCCAAAGAAAGAAGAAAACACTCTCTTGCTCCCAAGCCCCTCCACCTTCTGTCCCTCTCTCTACTCCCCACAGAAACCTGCAAAGATGTGTCTATACCTGCCTTCTCCACTCCCTTCCTTCCTTCCTAGTCTTCCTCATGCCACCCTAGCAAGTCTGTGTCCCCACTGTTAATTCTTGCTAAGGTCATCCACAATCTCCAGGCATCCCAATCCAGTGGTCAGTTAATAGCTTCACTTAGCTCCTCGCAGCACCTGAGGCCACCACTCTGCCTTCTGGAAACTCCCTGAGGTTTCTAGACCTCAGGATGCCAGGTTCTCCTACCCCACAGACCACTCCTTCCCTGTCCCATTTACAGCCTCCATCCCGCTCCCTTCAACCCAGTGCATAGTAGGTGCTCGCTAAATAACTGTTGCCTGAGAGCTGCCTGGTAGGGGATACAGGCTGGGAGCCGATTCCAGTGAGGGGAGGATTCCTGAAACAAGCGAGGTCTGACCAAGACTTGATCCATGCCCTGCAAGAGGGGGAAGTCTTTGAATTTCGTCAGCCCGTCATCACCCCAGAAGAAGCCCCTCCCCACCATCATCCTTCAGAGTTTGGCTTGGGGCCTGACTGACAAGCAAGTGACCTGCCTGGCTAGTCAGAGCCCCCAGCCCCCTGGCTGCAGTGACTGGCTCAGTCATTGGCACATGACCTAGCCAGGTCATTCAAGGCCCTTTCTGGAACTTTTTGGGAGACACTTAGGAAAGAGTGTCTCTCTCTGAGGACCAGGAACACCTGGAGCCTCCAGGGCAGGGCCAGGCACCTGGGGCTTGTGCTCAGGGTCCATGCGGTCCATAGTCCAAGCACCTGAGAGAGGGGCCCTCACTGGTCCAGGCCCTGTTCAAGGGAGCACCCCCACCCAACCAGCCCGCGGAAAGAGGAGGGCTGAGGCCTGACGGAATGTTGGGAACTTTCCTCCTCTCCACACCCTATAAACAGG
This sequence comes from Taxidea taxus jeffersonii, assembly GCA_003697995.1. Taxonomy (NCBI): domain Eukaryota; kingdom Metazoa; phylum Chordata; class Mammalia; order Carnivora; family Mustelidae; genus Taxidea; species Taxidea taxus. Next base: position 3,978 of record RCUC01168611.1, read on the forward strand.
CCCGAAATCCTGGCCTCTTGAATGGATCAATTTGAGTTTCTGTTAGAATGCAAAGACTCCAGGGTAGCCTGGGTGGCTCAGTTGGTTAAGCAGTTAAGTGTCTGCCTTTGGCTCAGGTTATGATCCCGGGGTCCTAGGATTCAGCCCCTGAAGCGGGCTCCCTGCTCAGTGGGGAGTCTGCTTGTCCCTCTCCTCTTGCTCCTGCACACAGCTCGAGTGCTCCCTCTCTCTCAAATAAATAAAGTCTTAAAAAGAACTCAAAGGCTAAGGCTCCTGACTGCTACAAATAATCAGACATTAACTGGTGCAGAACAAGGGAAAGAATGTGTAGGCAGAGGAACTGACACGCTCCCCTCTCCTGTGAAAGGCTTCATGAAAATAGCTGGGGGCCCCTGGGTGGCTCAGTCGGTAAAGCGTCTGCCTTCAGCTGAGGTCATGATCTCAGGGTCCTGGGATCCAGCCCCATGTCGGGCTCCCTGCTCAGCCGGGAATCTGCTTCTCCCTCCCTGCCCCCACCCCACTCCTCCCCGCTGCTCGTGCTTTCTCTCTGTGTCAAATAAATACATAAAAATCTTTAAAAAGAAAAGAGCTGGTAACTTCTGGGTATACCTGTGGGCCCCATTCTGCTCTCAGCCTTGAAATCCTGAGCTGATGGAATCAGCCCAATAATCCCACGGGGAGAACACAGGTTTGATGGCTCACCCATGCCTTGCAGGTAAGTAAGCGAACAGAGGCACCTTGAGAATGAAGTGATCTGGCCGGTGGAGGGGCCTGCCTGTCTCAGCCACTGCTGCGACGCCCAACCTGCTGGGCAGGGCACAGGGTGTAGGGAGCGGGGGCTGGAGTGGTAGGAAACAGCCCAGAAGCCGGTCCTGGGAGGGTTCAAACCCCCAAGGCTGTTCAGAAACTGAGACTTGAGGCAGGACTTTTAGCCATCCCAGGAGTTCTTAACTTGCAGTCTGTGGATTGAATTCTGGAGGACCGTGAAGTAATTACAGCTTTATGAACCTTTCACTGAAATCCAGGATTTTCTTCAATTATGAATGTAGGTGGTATTAGCAATGGCTGCGACTCTATCAGTCGCAGAATTCATGATACGGTCTCATCACACTGCACTTGTTGGAGAGATCTCAGAATAGCATGTACACTCATCTCCAAAATCACGGAGATGTTCGACCCACTGCCAGGGCTTGCCGCTCCGTGTGTTAGGAACTCAACAGATAACTCAAAATCGATCACAGACCTAACTGTAGCAGCTGAAACTATAAGCCTTGTCAGAGAAAAGCCAGGAGTAAGTCTTGGCAACCTCGAGTTAGACGAAGGCTTCTCAAATGCATTCCCAAAGCAGAAGCAACAAAACAAAGAAGCGGGTAAATCAGATTTCATCAAAATTCAGAAATTTTGTGTTGCAAATGATACCTAGCAAGAAAGGGGAAAGACAGTCCCGCACAATGGGAGACCACACTGCGAACAATGCCCGGTAAGAGACTTTATCTGGAATCTAGAAAGAAGTCTCACAACTCAATAATAAAAAGATGAACAATCCCATTTTAAAACAGGTGAAAGGTTTGAATAGATGTGTCTCCAGAGAAGATCTACAAGTGGCCAGTAAGCGCCTGGTCGACATCAGCCATCAGGGAAATGCAAGTCAGAACTATAAGGAGATCCACTTCAGACCCATGAGCACAGCTAGAATAAAAAAAGAGATAATAGCCTGCATTCTGAAGGATGTGGAGAAATCCAGAACCTTCATACCCCGCTGCTGGGAAGGTAAAGTGGGGCAGCCACTTTGGAAAACAGTCTGGCAGTTCCTCAAAAGTTAAATGTAGAGGGGTGCCTTGGTGGCTCAGTGGGTTAAACCTCTGGCTTTGGCTCAGGTCGTGATCTCAGGGTCCTGGGATCGAGCCCCGCATCGGACTCTCTGCTCAGCAGGGAGCCTGCTTCCCCTTCTCTGCCTGCCTGCCTCTCTGCCTACTTGTGATCTCTCTCTCTCTGTCAAATAAATAAATAAAATCTTTTTTAAATAGTTAAATATAGAAAAAAATAGAAGGAAAAACAGTTGAATATAGAGTTACTATATGACCCAGCAATCCCACTCTTAGATGTCTAACCCAAAGAACCGAAGATGTATGTATGTCCGTGCAAATGCTTGTGCGTGGATGTTCAGCCTTATTTACAGGAGCCGAAAAGAAGCAGCGTCCAGCCCCTCCAGCTCTGCATCCATGGAGGGGCAGCGGCCGTGGGCCTCAACGAGGGCCACAAGGCGACCAAGGACACGAGCCAGCAGAAGCACAGCCACCATGGTGGACGCCTCGCCAAACACACCAAGGATGTGCAAGACATGATCCAAGAGACGTGTGGCTTCACCCCATGTGAGCGCAGCGCCATGACGCTGCTCGAGGTCTCCAAGGGCAAGCGGGCCCTCAAGGTAAACAAAAGAGTGTGGGGACACACTTCTGTGCCAAGAGGACAAAAGATGAGCGGAGCAAGTTCCTGGCACAATGGAACCTTTTCAGAAAATAAAAAGAATGGGGCACGTGGGTGGCTCAGTTTGTTAAGTAAGCATCTAGCTCTTGGTTTCAGCTCAGGTCATGAGCCCAGGGTCGTGGGATCGAGCCCCACACTAGGCTCATGCACCAGGCGTGGAATCTGCTTGAGATTCTTTCCCACTCCCTCTGCTCCCCCTCCTCCTGCTCACGGGTGTGCTCTCGCGCGCTCTCTCTCATTCTCTCTCTCACAAATCAATCTTTGAAAGAAAGAAAGAAAGTCCATCAACTGATGAATGGATAGACACAATGTGATCTCTCCGTATGATGGAATATTACTCATAACAGGAAAGAAGTGCTAACGCGGGCGACTCAGATCATGGATAAGCTGACAACTTTACGCTAAGTGAAAGAAGACAGTCGCGTGAGGTCGTGTTGTATACGACTGCATCGATAGGAAATGTCCAGAACGGGCAAATGCCGAGAGACAGAGAGCAGCTTACCGGTTGCCAGGGGCCTGGAGGGGTAGGACGAAAGGAAGTGACTGCTGCTGGGTACGGGGTTCCTTTCTAAGGTGATGAAATGTTCTAAAAATGATCGCGGGGATGTTTGCGCAACTCCGTGAATATTCTGCGCATGGCTGAATTGTATAGTTTAAGTGTGTACATAAGTTCTACACCAATAAAGCTGGTTAAGTAGAGAGGATTATCAAAGAGGAATCAGGGGTGCCTGGGTGGCTCAGTGGGTTAAAGCCTCTGCCTTCGGCTCAGGTCATGATCCCAGGGTCCTGGGATCGAGCCCCGAGTTGGGCTCTCTGCTCAGTGGAGAGCCTGCTTCCCCCTCTCTCTCTCTGCCTGCCTCTCTGCCTACTTGTAATCTCTGTCTGTCAAATAAATAAATAAAATATTTAAAAAAAAAAAAAAAAGAGGAATTAGGAGGAAGGAGACACAGGCTACATGACACGGAGCCTGGCATTTCTGTTCGTCTGGTTTGGTTTGTCTCCCTCCTCTGCAGGGAGAGGATGGGAGAGCCTCCCTGCAGGGCCTGGAGAGTTCCCCATCTGGCTCCACACCAGCGTCCTCGGGAACTGCTGACTTGGCTAGGTGACCACAGGAGGGCCACCCGAGGCTTCTGGTCCCACAGGCCCCTGTTGGGCCAGGTCCCTGTTGTGCAGTTACGGAGGAGAGACCGGAGCAGGGCAGGACATGGGAAGGGAAGTACAGCAAGGCCCTTTCTGGCCCAGGCCACCTCACTTGTCATTTAAATCCCATCCAGAATGCTTTACTCTTTGCCTGAGAAGCTCCCCAGAGGGTTTTCGACATAGGTGCTGGCCTGGGTGGGTGAGGCCTCCCAGGGTGACTCCTCCCAGGGTGACTCCCTCAAGGGACCACATACACACGGGAGGACCAGCAGAGACAGACCCCCGCCCCAGGCCTCAAAGGTGGCCACAGCAAGTCTCTACACTGGAGGACGCAGTCTCCCAGCTCTGGTCTGCCTCGAGAGTCCCCCATTTTGGGGACCTCTCCTTCCCTGGGGATGCTCCTTTTACCAGTTTATGTGGCCCAAACTGTCCGCTTGTCCTTCATGACTCAGCTCACAGGTCACCTCCTCTGGGAGCTCTTCTGACCTCTGTGACCATTTAGGCCCCTGTCCCAGCCCACACAGCACCAATCCCGATGGTAAGGACCTATGGGTGGTGCTACCTATCTTTCCCTCCCCCTGAAAGGTAAGTCCCATGAGGCCTCATCTGTGCACCTGTGTGTCTGGGCTCCTAGCTCAGCAAGGAGCCTTGCACGCAGCAGTGGCTGCTGACTTGGTAGTGGGGTCAGCCTGGGACACCTGAACAAAACCGCGTCAGAGCATAAGCATATGGCCGGGAAGGAAACGCTGAGCTCCGGCTTCCCATGTAGCCCCGTGGCTGGCAGAGGCCAGCTCTCCGGTTGTCTTCTGGCCGCCCCCAGGCATTGAGACCCTCAGGGGGAGGAGTGTTCCTTTCCTCAGAGAGAAAACTGCCTTCTAGCATGCGGTTTCCATTCTGAGGACCCACCCCTTATCCACCGCAGTGACAGCAGGAGTGACAGCTCCCCCTCCCCCCACAGGACACTGGATGAAAGAAGGCGGACCCACTAAAATCCCCAGAGTCCAGCAGAGACGGGTGGCCCTGGCGGGTGGAGGGGTGGGTGGGCGTGCTGAGAGGTCTGTGAACATACGGTCCTGGGAATAGGTCACTGCCACTGGGGCCAGGCCAGGGAGGCCATGCAGAGTTTTCCCCCAGCGCCAGGCTGCTCCCCTCCCAGGGCTCCATTCCCTGGTCACCAGACAGCCAGCGATGATCTTGGAAACACTGGATCCAGGGGCTTCCTGCTGCCCTCCCCCCAGGATGTGGCCAGTCTCCCGCCCTCCTTGACCTCCAATCCCTGCCTCTCCCTCCCCTCCTGCCTCCAGGGCTCGGCGCAGTCCTGGGGCTGTTCCTTAGCCTGGAACACCTTTCCCTGGGTCTTCCCAGGCTGCCTCTGCCTTATTCAGCGGGGACCTCCTCAGAGACCAGGCCCAGCGCCCCACCTCCGGCGCCCCCCCACCCCTGCCTCCTCCTTGCTGAGGCCCATCTCAGCCTTATCTCCCTGACAGTTAGGGCACACTCTTTGTTCCTGTTATCACTCCCTCCCTAGACTCCCCCAGCCACAGGGGCCTGTCTGGCCAGATCTGTCCCGCTCATCCCCTGGCCAGGGCCTGGCCTAGCAGAGACTATAGCTGGGCCTCCTCGTGGTGCTGCCCTGGGTGGGGGGAGGCTGCTGGGGCTGATGCAGGTGGAGGTGAGGTTTGGGGAAGGCCACAAGTGGCCTCTTGTGCAGGGAGCTCTGTCACGGCCCAGGAGGCCTCCCACCATATCGCCTCCTTCCCTTACTGCCCTCATGGCTGGCTCGCTGGCGTCTGCCCCTCGCTGGCCTGGCACACAGGGGGCCTCAGGAGAGGGGGCTTCTGGAAGGGGGTCCAGGAGGGCGGCATCCTTTAATAGGAGACTACATGAATGGGTCTCCTTCACTAAATGCCCAGCATTTTCAGAGCTAGGGTGGGGACCACACAGACCTGGGCCAGCACCCCTTGGTCCCCCCACCATGGCCCTCTCCTCCAAGAGGGATTTCCCATCCTTGCTTCCCCTCTGAGGAGGGGGTGAAGCCTGTGGCAGGCTTTGGAAATCTCAGAAATTCTTAGAAGGAAAAGAAAGATGGCAATGGGGCCCATGCATTTACCTCTAGTCCCAGCCAACCAGAGTGAGAACTAAGGGACAAGGACAACGGAAGGACAGATACCAACAATAAACACCGGGAGCCAAGATGACTGAGTGGTCCCCAGCCTTGCCCAGGAGGAGAGCTGACTCCAAACAGCTGGGAGCAAGCTGAGGAGTGACCACTGACCACCTCCAACGCAGCCACAAGTCCCTCTCACCACTCCTGTCTGCCCTGTGGGTGCCAGCCCTGCCCATCTGCGCCCCAACACAGGGACTCACTTCTTCCCAGTACACATAACCGTCCTCATGGCAGCTGAAGTAGGGTAGGGACTGTCTACCCTGGAGGTCATGGGCCTGGCCAAGAATGAGGGACCCAGCCCTCTGAAGAAATGAACTGTGCACAGGGCGCCTGGGTGGCTCAGTTGTTAAGCATCTGCCTTCAGCTCAGGTCATGATCCCAGGGTCCTGGGAGGGAGCCCCGAGTCCAGCTCCTTGCTCAGCGGGAAATTTGCTGCTCCCTCTCCCTCTGCCCCTCCTCACCCATCACTTGCTCTCTCTCTTTCTCAAATAGATAAATAAATAAAACCTTAAGGGAAAAGAAAAAAGAAAGAAACCAACTATGCACAGATACAAGCTACAATATGGGTGACCTTGACAGCATTACACCAAGGGAAAGAAACCAGCCCCAGAAGGTCACAGGATGTCTGATTGCAGTTACACGAAATGTCCAGAACAGGCAAATCCGCAGAGACAGAAGGTAACGTTGTGGTTGTCAGGCTCTCGGGGGTGGGGGCGCGGCCGGGGAGGGGGGGATAGGAGGGACTGTTTAATGGGTATACGCTTTCCTACCTGGTGACAACGAAGTCCTACAGCCCGATCGATAACAGATATGATAGCACAAGGCTGTGAGCGTCCTTAATGCCACTGCCTCGTGCATTTCAGAATGGGGAAACAGACGGGTTTTGTCCTGTGCATTTCAAACGCGCGTGCACAGGAGCAGATGCGAAGAATTGCGGGGCCGGAGCTGGAGACCAGCCCGCACGCTCAGCGCGGAGACCCACCGCACCGGGAGGCCGGGCGGTCCTGGGTGGCGAGGGCAACACTGGGTCCAGACACAGCCGCGGCCCCTGCACTTGATCCCTCCACGTTCCCACCCGCCGCTCCTTCTACAGGACGAACCCTGGATTCTCGGGCTGTGACCCCAGGTCCTGGAGGAGGCAGCGGTCTGTGCCGGAGGGGCCTGAGCCCCAGCACGGCTTGTGTGGCGATGGTGCGGTAACCGTCTGGGCAGAGCACCCCCCAGGTGCTGCCCTACTCGGGGACGGAGATGCCGCCTTTATTGTCTCGGCCCCAGGCCTCTGGTCTTGTTCACCTCTCGGGGACCCCAGGCGGGCTCCTCGCTTTAAATAGCACCTCTAGTCCAGTGACTCCCAGATCTGTGTCTGCAGCCGGACCCGGCCTCAGGTCCAGCCGCCAGCGCTGACCAGTGGGCCCCACACACATCTCAACTCTGAGCCCCGCTGCCCAGCTCAGGGTTGTGTCCCCTCTTCTCCCACATGCTCATGTCAAAATCTGGGAGGCACCTTGTCTCCTCCCTCTCAGACTAAACATCCAGCCTCTACTCTGCCTCCGGAAACGTGTGGAATCCAGCCCTTCCCCTTCCCCCACCGCTCACACCCTGGTACGGCCCCATCACCTCTCACCTGGACTGTCTGCTTCTGCCATTGACCTAGGAGCACCAGACGAAGAGTGTTAACGCAGAAAACAGAGCACGCCATGCCCCTGCTCTAAACCTCCCTGTGGCTCCCAGCTTACTCAGAATGAAAACAAAGGCTTTCGGCAGCTCTTTCTGCCCACGGGTCCTGTCCCTGTGCTTTAATGAAACCACATTTTTGCACCAAAAACAAAACAAAATAAAAAAACAAAGAAAGAAAACAAAGGCTGTCCAGTGGCTTACAAGGCCTTCCACAGCGGGCCCCTGGGACCTATCAAACACTGTCTTGTCATCTCACCTTCCCTGTGTCACCACCGGCTCCAGCACCACTGGCCTTCCTGCTGATCCTCAGACAAACCAAGCATTCCCAGACCTCAGGGCCTTTGCATGTGCTGTTCTCTGTGCTAGGAATACTTTTCTCCGGAGCTCTCCTGGGCTCCCTCCTCATCTCCTTCAGACTCTGACTCAGATCTTACCTTCTCTGTGAGTCATCCCTGAGCACTCTCTTGAAGAAGGCCACCCTCCCCCCACCCAACACACTTCAGTTTCTCCTTTGTACATGCCACCAGCTAGTGGAGCTTACTGATTTGTGCTGTCTGGCTCCCCCTCAGGAGGGCAGCCCCTCGAGGGCAGGGATTCCTGTCTGTCTTGTTCACAGTCGTTTCTCCAGAACCTAGAGGAGTCCATGGCCCACAATGGCTTTCCACAAATATCTGAGAAACGAATGAGCCATCTTACAGCAGGACACAAGGCCCAGAGGGCAGAATGTCCCATCTGTGACCGACAGCCCCAGGTCTCCCCGGGCCTCTCTCCCCAACTCCCAGACGTTCTTGCTCGCGGTGCTTGTTATTTTGTTAGTATCCACCCGAACGGGAGACAGAGTGTTCTCACAGCATCTTCTTGCTGAGAAGGCAAATATTCAAAAATACTTTGACAATGACATTCTCCAGTTCCCCGAGGCTGTGTGAGATGCCAAAAATGATGTGACTAATTAGCGGCACCAACTCCCCGAACATCCGGGCATCTGTGTCTCCCAGGGACAGGGTAGGGCCGCCAAGACTCTCTGGTGCAGCAGGGGAGCATCTGGGTGGGACTCTCCGGGGAGAGTCCAGTGGGGCCCCGAACCTAGGCCAGGACTGGCTCACCTCTGACTGCCTGAGAGCCCCCGAGCCCGTCCCTGACACTTGCTGGCCTCAGTTTCCCCATTTGTAAAACGAAGGGGCCTTCGGCTCAGGGGTCAGATCCAAATACTATCTGCCACAGGAAGCTTGACGCCCAGTTCCTGGAGAACGGGGGGCACGGAATGTGCAGACAGTGCTGTGGTTTCGTGCGGTTCTCTCAGAACAACCTCACAGCGACCGGAGCCCCTTTCATCCAGACCCAGCTCAGGCCTCCTGCACTTTTTCTGAGAGATTTTACTTTTCATTTATCTGGAGACAGAGAGAGCACGAGGGGGGGAGGGGCAGAGGGACAAAGAGACTCCCTGCGGATCGGGGAGCCTGGCAGCAGGACGAGGGGCTCGATCCCAGAACCTGGGACCATGACCTGAGCCAAAGGCAGACGCCCAACTGACTGAGCCACCCATGTGCCCCTACCCTGCACTCTTCACCCAGGGCCACACACCTAGGGAGCCTGTGCCGCGCAAGGGGCCGGGGACACAGTGACAGGCCAGCTCTCTGCAAGCTCTGTGCCTTCCCCTCCCAGCCATCAGCACCCCCACAGTGCCCGCATACATTACCCACTAAAGAGAGTTCCATGGGTCTGCTCCTCACAGTCTCTTGGAACCTTTAGAGCAATCCCAGGAGGACTCCACTGCCAGGATCATTGCTCCCATTTCACAGATGTGGAAACAGAGGTCCCAGGAGGAAAAGTGACTTGTTCAAGACCCCACAGGCCGTTGAATGGCACCACCAGAACTTGAACCTGGGCCTTCCAATAGCTCGTTCAGGACTCTCACGGGGATACCTCCAAGGAGGGCCAGGATGGACCCCCGAAAGCTGGACCTCACCCCAAACAGCAGTATCACTAAGCCCCTCCTCTGCTCAAGAACCCCCCAAGGCTCCCTACTGTTGGACTGCATTAAACCTACCTCTCCTAGCATCACCCTAAAACCCCACATGAGCCACCCTCCAACCCAGCTGCACAGACTCATCTTCAGGAACCTCCAGCATTCCAAACCCATCCCACCTCAGCACTGCCCAGTCAGAGAAGCCTCCGCGGGATGCCTGGGTGGCTCAGTCGGTTAAGCCTCTGCCTTCGGCTCAGGTCATGCTCCCAGAGTCCTGAGATCGAGCCCCGCATTGGGCTCCCTGATCAGCAGGGAGTCTGCTCCTCCCACTTTCTCTGCCTGCTGCTCTGCCTACTTGTGCTCTCTGTCTGTCAAATAAATAAATAAAATATTAAAAAAAAAAAAAAAAAGAAGACTCCGGTTTCCCAAATCTAGATCCCTGGAAGGGCATTCCCAGTATGAGGAACAGCCTGTGCAAAGGCCTCCTGAGAGTGAAAGAATGAGATGCTCCTGGGAAAAAGGTCCCCCATGGCCACTCCGGGCTCTATATGGAGGTGTGGGAGCAGATGAAGGCCAGGCATGTGAAGGAGCTGGAACCCCAGGTGATGGTGTTGGGCGGGACTTCAGCCTCCAGGACAGGGGCGAGCAAGGGCGAGCAAGCCACGGCCAAGCCCAGCCCACCCCCTGTTTTTGTACAGCTGTGAACCAAGAACAGTTTTGTGTACTTTTTAATTTTTTTAAAGGTTTTGTATATTGGAGAGAGAGCATGCACACGAGCAGGGGGAGGGAGAGGAGCAGAGGGAGAAGCAGGCTCCCCGCTGAGCAGGGAGCCCCTAAATGGGGCTGGATCCCAGGACCCTGGCATCATGACCTGAGCCAAAGGTAGACGCTTCAGTGACTGAGCCACCCAGGTGCCCCTGCATTTTTAAATCGTTGAAAAAAATCAATAAAAGAAGACTATTTTGTGACACAAGAAAATTGCATGAAATTCAAGTTTCAGCATCTACACATACCTGTTATGACATGTGTTTACATGTTACATGTGACCGTCTTTGCACTAAAATAGCAGAGCTGAGGGGCGCCCGGGTGGCTCAGTGGGCTAAGCCTCTGCCTTCGGCTCCGGTCATGATCTCAGGGCCCTGGGATCGAGCCCCGCATCTCTGCTGAGCAGGGAGCCTGCTTCCCCCCACCCTCTCTGCCTGTCTCTGCCTACTTGTGATCTCTCTCTCCCTCTGTCAAATAAATAAATAAAACCTTTAAAATTAAAAAAAAAAAAAAACAGCAGAGTTGAGTAGCTTGTCTATATGGCTCACAAACCCCGAAGTATCCATTCTGGGATGCTTTTCAAAAACTTTGCCCACCCTCCTCTAGGAAGTGGCCACCAGCCCAACCAGTGGTTCCCAAAGGAGATTCCAGGGAACACTCAGCCTGTGAGATGCTCCAAGAGGAAAGAGTTCCCCAGCTGAGTAAGCCTGGGCTGCTCAGCCTGCTGCATCCCACTCCCTCCCAAAGGAGGCCAGTGAACGATAGCCTAGTAAAGACCCTGAGAAGTCCTGTAGGAAAGAACCTTATTTCACTCCTGTGAGTCATTAAGCATGTCCACTCCTTCCTGGCATACGAGGCTCACACAGCTCCTTGGAGTTAGACATGGCTGGGAGACTCCTTTTGCCACTGAAATGTGAATGGAAGTCCCACGTATTATCTCTGGGAAGAAGCTCTAAGAGCCAGCGGGTGACTTAACCCTTCCTCTTTCCCTTCCCCTCTGCACAACAATGGAGGGAAGCTCCATCAGCCTGTACATTGGAGTGAGAGGAGCAGACACCCAACCCTAATGGACACGAAGCAAGAGCAAGATGACCCTTGTTGTCTCACCATTAAAAAATGGATGGAGGGGGGCACCTGGGTGGCTCAGTGGGTTGGGCCTCTGCCTTCGGCTCAGGTCATGATCCCAGGGTTCTGGGATCAAGCCCCGCATCGGGCTCTCTGCTCGGTGGGGAGCCTGCTTCCTCCTCTCTCTCTCTGCCTGCCTCTCTGCCTACTTGTGATCTCTGTCAAATAAAAAAAATTTAAAAATGGATGGAGGATCTGTAGCCCTGAAGCAAATAATACATTATATGTTAATTTTTTAAAAATAGATGGCGGTGGAGGCACCTGGGTGGCTCAGTGGGTTAAAGCCTCTGCCTTCGGCTCCAGTCATGATCTCAGGGTCCTGGGATGGAGCCCCGCATAGGGCTCCCTGCTTAGCGGGGAGCCTGCTTCTCCCTCTGCCTGCTGCTCCCCTGCTTGTGCCCTTTCTGTCAAGTAAATAAATAAAACATTTAAAAAGAGAGAAATGAAAATATATGTTCACATAATAACTTGTACCCCCGTGGTCATAACAGCATTATTCATAATGGCTAAAAAGTAGAAATAACTTACCGTCCCTCACGGGACGAATGGATGAGCAAAACGTGGTCTATCCGTATGACATCGCATCGTTCCGCCACTGGAAGAGAGAGGAAACACTGACTCGGGCCACCACGTGGATGAGCCTTGAAAACAGTCCACTCGGTGAAAGAAATTAGGCACAAAAAGCCACATATAATGACTCCGTTTATAGGAAATTTCCAGAATAGACAAATCTATAGACGCAGGAGGACTAGTGGTTGCCGGAGCTGGGGCAGTAGGGAAACTAGTAGAGACTGACTTCTAATGAGTCCAGGGTTTGTTTCTGATGACAGAATGTTCTAGAATGGTGATGGCAGCACAGCCCCTGGATCGTACAGTTTCAGCAGGTGAATTTTATGGTAGGTAAAGTATATCTCAATAAAACTGTTTAAAAAAACTATTAAAGAAAATCTGTAGGTGATAATTAAAAACAAAGATTCTGACTGAGCCTGTCTGTTACAATCCCCTATCCCAGCCGGTGCTGTGTGATACAAGTCAGAAAGAGGAAGTGCTGGCCGGGACCCCGCAGCTCATCGCCGGCCTCAGCCTCCCTTTGGTGGGTCCCTGGTGCTCTGAGAGAGCTCATGAGCAAGTGTGCGGGCAGCCCCCTTTGCCCTGCGCGTCACACCCCAGGCCAGCTAAACCCCTCCCTGCACTTGCAGCCACCACAGAACCCTGCCGACTTCCCAGTGGGCCAAGCACCCAGACCCACCCCACCCCCAGCGCGGCCACAGCACGCTGGGACAGGGGCTCCTCACCTCCTCGGAGGCTTCAGCCCGCAGAACACAGGCTCCTGACATTCCCGCGCTCATTCATTCGCCGAGGGGCCACTCTGTGCCGTCCCGCATCAGCCCCAGAGCCCTCGTACCTGCCGGCAGGCCCCCAGTCCAGCCCCCGAGTTCCCGGACCATGGTTCACCTCCACTGCACTTCCTCAGCCTGGCGCTAGAGACCCTGCACAGTCTGGTCTCTGGCAGCTTCTCCCACCACCGGTGTGCCTGGGGCTCCTGGAAGAGGAATCTGATCCCAATTGCTCCCAAGACTCGAGACAGCTGGGGTAGTCTGGGCCCAGAGGCCCCGAGTGGTCAGCCCGGGACCACACAGCTCACAGGACCCCGCAGTGCCCGGGCAGCTGTTTCTCACTTGGGTTCCCAGCGGCGCTCCCACAGAAAGCGTCTGCTACCTGAGGTTGAGAACATAAATTCTTTAGAGCACTTCTTTCTGGGAGTAAGTGTGGGTCTCCTGATTGCCTAACATACTCCTCTTGGTCAGATGAAGTTTCTACAGCTCGTTCTCCCTTTATGCCTTGCCCGCCAGGAAACTCATAGCTACTTTTATTTTTTTAATATTTTATTTGTTTATTTGACAGAGATCACAAGTAGGCAGAGGCAGGCAGAGAGAGAGGAAGGGAAGCAGGCTCCCTGCCGAGCAGAGAGCTGGATGCAGGGCTCAAACCCAGGACCCTTGGGATCACGACCGAAGGCAGAGGCCTCAACCCACTGAGCCACCCAGGCGCCCCTCATAGCTACTTTTGATGCACAATTACCAATCCTTAGTGCCTGGGAATTGGGTAAACGCAGGTCTCCCTCACATCCTGATTCTGCAACATTATCTATTCTCACTGTTAGGAGTTGAGCGTTTCTGACTCTCTGTAGGTTGTTGATAATTCTTTCTGAAGACTGAGTGGTATAAATCACAGGTCACGCATAAGGAAAACCCAGCATATATTTGGGCCAGTGCACAAATTCTGGGACGGTATGGCTGAGCAGGAAGGGGATGCTGGAGAGTCCCTGCCTCTCCTGTCGTTGTCCTGCTGAGTCCTGCAGCCTCAGTGCCAACAATGCCGTCTGTCTCAGGCAGGCCCATCTCCCTGGCCAGAGGCCGAGGTGCCTTCGCTGGGGCTGTGCCCTGCCTAAAGGTCCTTCCCGTTCCTTCTTCTGTCTTGGCTGAGGCTTTATGTTCAGCTGGAGGTCCCTCTCTGGCCCAGAGCCACGCTGACCGCCACGGCCCAAGTGATCGGGTTGGGCCCTCCCTCACAGTGTGAGCACGGTGGACAGGGCCACGCAGTGGGCGTTCTCTGAGCCCCACAGCGATACCAAAGTGGAGTCTTCGTCTTCGCAACTGGGACCAGAGCATGTGGGGATATTAGCCTGGGCATGGGCAGCCAGCTGGTACCTGGGGCCTGGGTGCCCAGAGCTGCCCCCGATGACGAGGGAACCCCCATCCCTGGAAGACGGGGCTAAGACCCTCTGAACCTGGGGAGGGGGTTGGCTAGAGGACATGGCAGGGCCCTCCTGTCCCCCAACAGCCCTGCCCTGTTTGTTACGGTGACTGGAACCAGGTTTTGGAGATGCTAGGGCCGGAGTCTAAACCTCTGTTCATCTTCTTTTACAGATGGGGAAACTGAGGCTGCTCTTGTGGTAGGGGGATGACGGCGTCCCCCAGCCTGTGACTGCAGATGAGCTGGGCTCCTGGGAAGGAACTGCGTGGCCAGGCAAGGCCTTGCCGACTCACCAGGTGGGGAGTGGAGGGAGTTGGGCTTCTGTCACCATGACATTATTTCCTGGTCCTGCCTGGGGCCTGTGGGTTGTGGCAGGTGCTGGAGGCAGGGCCAAACCAAGAGAGAGGGATCATCCCTGTCCCTCCCTGGCCCCCCCACAGTCTGGCCCCAAGCTGGGAGAGGCTGCCCCCCGCTGCCCTCCTATCAGCTCCTCTGCCCTGAGGAGCCCTGCTTAATGCTCAGCTGTTGCCAACTAGAACTTCCTAATTTCTGAACAAGTGACCCTGCTGATTTGTGTTACACTGGGCCCTGCAAATTCCGTAGCTGGTCCTGCCGCAGAGGTGACCCAGAGCCAAGGGATGGTATGCAGCTTCATTGTTTCTTTTTATTGTGTTAAAAATACACATACAATTTCTTCATTGTTTCTTTTGATTGTGTTAAAAATACACATAAAATTGGGGCGCCTGGGTGGCTCAGTGGGTTAAGCCTCTGCCTTTGGCTCGGCTCAAGTCATGATCTCAGGGTCCTGGGATCGAGCCCCGCATCGGGCTCTCTGCTCAGCAGGGAGCCTGCTTCCTCCTCTCTCGCCTCTCTGCCTACTTGTGATCTCTGTCTGTCAAATAAATAAATAAAATCTTTAGAAAAAGCCACATAAAATTTACCATTTTAAAAAGGTACAGTTCAGTGGCATTAAGACATGCACACCGTTGAGTGACCATTGCCACTGTCCTTCCCCGGACTCTCTTTATCCTGTGAAAGGGATGTTCTGTTCTCTTCATTAGCTTCCCAGCCCCCCGGCACCCACCGCTCTGTCTCAAAGCATCTGACTACGGCAAGGACCTCACATAAAACGGATCATACCTAATTTGTCCTTTCGTGACTGTTTTGTTTCACTTGGCATAATGCCTGTAAGGTCCATCCGCGCGGTACCATCTGCCAGGATTTCCTCTTTTAAGACTGGATACATGCCACTGTAGGGACGGTGATCCATTCCTCTGTCCGTGGAGATGTGAGTCCTTCCCACCTTTTGGGTGTTGTGCACAGTGCTGCTCTGAACACGAGTGTGCAGATACCTCTTTGTGTCCTGCTTTCGATTCTTTGGAGCGTCTACCTAGCAGTGGGATTTCTGGAACATACGGTATTTCTAACCAGCGGAGGTTTGCAGCCAACAGTGCTGGGGTTGGACGGCGTAGTCGAGACCCTCACCGGCTGGGTGGCAAATGGACGGTGCAAGGCTGACCGGCCTGGAGCTAGAGCACGGCGTGGGGACACAAGTCCAGCTGCGAGTCCGGGCCTGTTGCGTGCTGGCTCAGGACTGGGGAGACACCCCTCAGTACCGCAAGTGCTCAGATGTACAGGGGAATGACTCCGCCAGAACTTGCTGCTTTGGGGGATTAGAGGAGTTCGTGTGCCCAGGCCTGGGGTAGAGCGTCCACACAGTGCCATTGTCACTATTGTTAGCTCCAGAGCAGCCTTTGGGGAAGGGGAGCCATGGCCCTTGTTCAGCTGGGAGACCGGGAAAGAAGCAAGAAGTGGCTCAGGGGCAGGTCCTCCATCAGGAAGGAGTTGGGCTCTCCCCTCCCCTAACCCCAAGTCCCCCTCCTCCTCCATGTTCACCTAGCACAGTGCCTGCTCAGGGAGCTCGCTCTCCGGTCCACATGGACACCCAGTTTTCAAAACTGGGGATACCTGCAAACATCCCGCAACCTCTCCTCCTCCAGGTCTGGCCGGCAAAGCTGCTGGGGAATGGCTGACGCCCAAGCCGGCAGCAGAGATGCCCAAGTCAGTGGCAGAACGGTGGGTACAACAGCAGAGATCCCTCTTGCAGAACCAGAAAGCAAAACTGGGAGTGCAGGGCTAACCGGCCTGGGGGCTGCTGGGGTCACACGGGCTGCACTGGCTTTTCAAAGCCAGGCGCCTGAGTTTTATTTGCTTCACTCTGCTTTCTGCATGTGAAAGACCTCACAGTGTCCACTCAAGGGGGCATGGGCAGGAGGAGACAGCCGCAGAGATGGCGGGGAGAGTGACCGCAGCTCCAGGACGGGCCTCAGACACTCCTTGTCTCTGGAGACATACCTGTGCCAAAACCTGGCTTTCCAAGAGAACAGCGGATGAGATTTGGCCAACCAGCGGGAAGCATTTCTGAGCATGGTGGTGCGGTCAGGAGTGATAGGGGTGTGCCGTGCTCTTCTGGGAGGTTCTGGTCCTGCCAGGCTTGCTGTGGGGCACCTTCCCAGCACTCAGGGATGAAGCCAGTGGCGTCCCCTTCACAGCCTCGCCTGACACCACCCTCCCTGCCCTCCACATTCATTCTTCTCCCATTCATTCATTCACTCACTCACTCACTGAAATCTACCAGCATCAGGCACAGAGCTCATCACAGAACAGGATGTACGGACAAAGAGACCTTCTCCAGACACACTCAGGCCACATGGCCCCCCGGGTCCGCCTGAGTGCTCCTGACCCTCCCACCTCCTATCTTTGCTCCTGCAACTCTCCTGCCTGCTTCCATCTCACCTCTTGTTAAACTCCTGCCATGCTCCCCCTCAAACTTCCTTTGGCAAAGCTGTGGTGGTGGGGTCCCCTTTGCACACATCTGCATTTTCCTGCCCCTCCCCTCCACAGATGTTAGCACAGTCTGAATAGAGGGCCAGCCACCGATTTGTCAAGTAGGTCATGCAATCAATTTTTGGAACAACCAGCATTTTCTTCCTTTTATGCAAAATTATCCCACAGCGCGATGCATCCATTTAAAGTATCTAGCTCTGTACGTTTTGACCAAGCGCGCACTGATCATAGTATACAATGTTTGTGCGTTTTGACCAACGTGCTCACGGATCATAATACACAATGTTTCCATCCCTCCAGAATGTTCCTCTGCGGCTCCCCTCACCGGTCCTCCAGCCCCAGGCGCCCCCCAATTCACTTTCTGTCATTCCCAGAGACATACCTGTGCCAGATTCTGGCTCTCCAAGAGAACAGCAGATGAGACTGGCTGAACCACCCCCAGGAAGAGGCTGTGGGACCCATGGCTTGGGGCCCTCCCGGGGGCTGAAGAAGCTCCCAGGCACGCAAGACAGGAAGGAGTCAAGTTACTAGTAAAGCACCAGGTCCCTCCAAAGTGGGGCTCACCGTGCCTATGATCTGGTTGAGGAATCGGGCTCGGAGGCCAGGCCCTGGCATGGGAGGGCCTGAAGCCACATGCCCCTTCCGGTTGCATTGCTACCGACTTCCCTCCGTGGTCTGGTGTAGCTACCCCTCCTCCAGGAGGGCCTCCAACTGCTGTCTCTGCCCCTGCCGGCTGGCTGTCTCCTACCCCCTCTTCGGGACAGCCGTGCCTGCCATTGTCAGCCCCACATTACAGATGAGGAAACAGGCCCGGGGAGGTTGCACAAGCTGCGGGCCGCTCTCCAGCCTGCGCGGGGAGGAAATGGTCAAACCAGAGTCAGCCTCCAGCCTCTGGGCTGCGGACAGAGCGTCTCAGCCCTGCGCCCACTCCAGCAGCCCCAGAGCTCCTTTGTACCCCCACCCCTCCGCCACGCCTGTCGCTCACCTCCGTCTACTGGACCCTCCTTAAACCTTGGGTCCCCGACGCTGCCACTGGACCTGGGACTGCAGCCTGCGACTGGTGTTCTGAGCTGGACCCAGGCTCCCAGGGCAGCTTCCCCCTGAGAGTGGACACGAGAAGGCCTGGCAGGGTGCGCAGACGTGTGCCCTCCACACAGTCCCGCTGGGGACTGGGTGCACTGATGGGGCTGCCTGGGCACTGGGGTCCGGAGAAGGGGCAAGGCCGCTCCCTCTGGGGTCTTGCTGGTCGAAAGAGCACCCAGACGGATGCCTCAGTGAATACAGCGGGCTGCGGCCCACGGGCCTGGAGGGGGAGACCCTGTGTGAGAGGGAGCCTGGGGCAGGGGTAGGGGTTGACCTCAGCAGGACCTAGAAGGACAAGACAGGGCGCCGGGGAAACCAGACAGCCTGGCAAGGCTTGCCAGTGATGGGTGGTGCTTTCCCAAGACATCTCCCTTGCTGAGGTGTTTACCAGAAGCATTTATTACTTATGTTAAAACAAATTATAAAAAAGTCTCCCAAATTCGGGGCACCCAGGTGGCTCAGTCAGTTAAGCGTCTGACTCTTGGTTTCAGCTCTGGTCATGATCTCAGGGTCCAGTGGGGAGCCTGCTTCTCCTCTCCCTCTGCCCTTCCCCCCTGCTTACAGATGCACTCTCTCTCAGTCTCTCTCTCTAAAATAAATAAATAAATAAATAAATAAATAAATAAATAAAATCTTTAAAATAACAACCACGACAAACAAAATCTCCCCAATTAAAAACAAAACCAAGCCTCACCAAAGCCTTCAGAGTCTTCCCAAGCAATGTCTATGGGGAGGGGCACTCCCTGGGGTGGCCGGCGTCTCTCACCAGCCTGTGATTCCTTCCCCACCCCTCCTCCAGCACCACCATCATGATCCTCCCCAATCCTCCCAGCCCCTCTGGCTCTGGGCCGCCCAGTCCCCAGGTGGGTCCATATTCTCCCTGCGGAAACTCAGGTTACCATATTCCCTCCTGAGCCCATCAGTGAGGGGTCGTCTCTGGATCCCTCGAGCCCCTTCTCCCAGGGCAGGGAGAGGCTCCTAAATGCCCAAGATCCCTGGGGACTTTACTGTTCCGTCTGGGAGGATTTTTTCCTTCCACCTTTATCTCTTTCTCTATTAATTAATTAATGTGTATTTTTTTTCAAGTTATACAGTAGTTTGAAGTAAATGCACATGACATGCACAGACCTTGAAAAAATAAACAGGCCCATAATGAGGATCGGCAGCCCCCCTCAACTGCCCCCCACCTCCAATCTTCCCCCCAAACAAGCACATACAACTTTTCTGGCTTTTTCTGGATTTTATCTCCATGTTTATAAATAACACGCCTGTGTGGCTGTTACTCGATTTCCCAGTTTGAGCCATTATCTACTGACTTCCTTTCGCAGAAGATAAGGTTTGGCTCTCTCACACTCCTCCCTGCAAGGCACCCAAGCAGTGTGCTCGCCTTGTGACCCCTCTCATTACCAATATGTAACGAGTTTAGGCTGAACCGATATTTTGTTGTGTCATGTAATGATTATATAAACATTGCTTGCTGCTGAGCCAAATAACGCAGTGTGCTTATGTTTCCTTTCTGTTTTTTGTCTAGTTTTTCACCAAGTGAATAATTAGCTTTGTTTGGTTGCTTCAAAAATGGCTCCCAAGGATCCCCACCACTGTGTGCTCACGCCCTCTCTAGCCCTATTATGGGTGGCCTCCTTGGAGAGGCCTGCATGGCAAGGAGGACACATGGCCCCCAGGACCTGGGGCAACCACGGGTCAGTAGCCAGCAAGAAATTGAAGCCCTCAGTCCCAGCCAGCAGGGAACCGAATTCCGGCAACAACTTTAGTGAGCTTGGATGTAGCTCTTTCCCCAGTCGAGCCTCAGCTAAGACTGCAGTCCCAGCAGGTGCCTTGAGCATAGCCTTGTGGGATCCTAAGCAGAGGACCCAGATAAGTCGCACCCAGACTCCCAACCCATGCAAACCACAAGATAAATTTGTGGCCATTATTTATGCAGCAGTCGATAACTAATAGCTTTCTTTGTATCCATCTCTATGATCTCCAGCACTCCAGCAATTTCTCAGTACTATCCACACTCATCCTGAAATCTGTCCCCGGACTTCCTTCCCAGGAGCCTCTCCTGGAGCAATCTGTGCTGACTCCTCCCTGGGCCCGCAGTACAGCTCCCAGTGATCTGGGTCTCCCCTTTGCCTCTCTGTTTTATTGGATCCTGTCTCCTGGATCCCATGTCTTTCTCTTTCTTGGTTTCCTCCCTCACTTTGCTGGGGAATACCTTCCAGCAGCTTTCCGAGAAAGGTGCATGGGAGATTGATTAGTATTATCTTTGCAGACGTGAAAAGGTCCTCCTCCAACCTCGTTTGGCGAGAGATTCCACGGGTATAGTAATTCAAGTTGCGCAAGGCCCTTCATGCCTCCCCTTCCAGGACCCCTGACTTGCGCTATGGCACTCCTGAGCTCATCTTCTACCCTGCTTGGTTTTTCTTTTCTTATCTTCTATCTCTTTATCACTTAAGTCTACTCTCCAGGGGATTTCCCTTCCCCCCCCCACCCTTTATTTTTAACTGCCATCTTTTAAACTCCACAAGCTTTTTGCTCCATTAAAACAAACATCATTCTGTTTTACTGTCTTCTCTGAGGAACTGGAGTGACGTGACATTGCCTTCTGCTCCTAGAATCACCTCTTTTCATCCCACCTCTTTCTTTGTTTTGGTCTCTGCCCTTCCCATTGGAGGTTTTTCTCTAAATCCTGGTGCCCCTCGGCTGCTGGGAACACTAGAATGGGGCACGGACAAGCCAGTTGGAAGAATTTCTGGGTGTGGAAGAATTTCTGGGTGTGGAAGAATTCCTTGCTGGGCTATCAGGCATCCTGGCAGATTTTCTGAGGGGTGTACCAGTCAGCTTTGTTAAATTACTTTGCACTAACTTAGTAACAAAGGACCCCCAAATCTCAGGGGCATACAACAGCAAAGGTTTCTTTTCCCTCATGTTCTATGGCATCTGTAGGCCTCTCCAGCTCTGCCCCATGTCATTGTCCTTCTGGGACCTGGGCTGGAGGACCTGCCTCCATCCAGGACTTTCTCTTCTGAGGCAGAGGGGAAAGAGCAAAGGGAGGACCACATATCACTTCCACTCTATTTTCATTCACCAAAGGAAGTTATCTGGCTTTACACCCAGGGGCGATGACTCATCGGGAATCTTCCAGACATGGTCCTGTTGGGTCTCCTTAGAAGACCCCTCCAGTCCTCTGCTTGGGAATGCATGCATGGTTCTTGGCATGGTTCATGGTTCTTCCAGAAGGAAGGCGGGGAAGAGTTGGGTCACCCAAGCACCTTTTCCAGCCCCCCACTGCCTCTGCCAGACCTGATGCCCTGATTCTGGAATCTCTCTTCAGAGATCATGCATCTCCTGCAGGAGAATACGTAGAAACAGGAAGTGGATGAACCTGTCCAGATGAGCAACTGAGGGACTCGTGAGTGTATGGGTTTTCTAGGCCATATAACAAATCACCCCAAATGGGACAGCTAAAAAGAGCACACATTTATCATTTCCCGGTTCCTGGGGGTTAGAAGTCCCACTGAGCTGGTCCTCTATTCGGGGCTTCACATGGCTACAATCAGGGGTCATCACACACTCATCCAGAGGGTCAGCTGGGGGAAAAAAACCTGCTTCCAACCTCATTTTGTTGCTGGGGCAGGATTTATGTCCTTGTGGCCCTGTGACAGAGGGCCCTGGAATCTCTCACTCCTGTCTTAAACGGAAGTGTGACATCCCAACACCTGTGCTGTATTCTGTTGGTCGGAGGGAAGTCACAGGGCCTGCCTACACTCAGGGGAAGGGATTCACAGGGGTGGGTGGGTGGGTGGGTGCGTGCGCGCGCACGCGCGTGAACATCAGGGGACAGGAAATCACTGGGCTGTCTTCTGACCCTACCTGGCCTCCCACAGTGTCCAGCCCCGGCCCCATCAGTTTCTGCCAGAACATGGGTGCTTTTCTCAGGCACCCAGGGGGGGCCCATCGTCGCTCCTTCCTCTCCTCTGCTGAGTCCTGCCAGTTTCTGTCTCCAAAAATGTTTTCGACCACTCATCCCTGATCATCTCTTCTCTTGCTTATGCCTTTTTTTAAATTCTTTGCCATCATTGTAATGAAGTTTCCAGAGGAAGCAGAGATGAGCACAATGTTTAGTCTCCATTTTCAACCTCTCTGCTAGTTCCTCCAACTAAACCCCCCACCCCCACCCGACAGCGGGAGCAGCTTTGATGTGGCCTTCCCTGCCCCTCCCCCACCACCCACCTCCTGCAAACACCCTGTACGCCCAAACCCAGGGGCCCCTCTCTGCCCCTCTCTGCTTCTCGCCTGCACCTTAGAAGCCCCAGAGAGGGACAGTGACAGATGGGCAGGCCGACTTCAAATTCTTTATACTCAAGTTCTGAGTCAGGGGTATCCCGGGTCCGCTGTGCTCTCTCCTGATGGGGCCTTTGCAGATGCTGTTCCCTCTCTCTGTCTCTCTGAAGCCCCTCCAGCCCCAGCCCTGCCTCCTGGCATGTGTCCCTGGCGATTCCTATTCGCCTGCTGTAACCCCCTCCCACTAAGTGGTACAGACAGAGCTGGTGGTTTTCTCTGGCCCGTTCAGCCCAGCACAGCCGGGATCTCACTGCAGCCCACAACTTGCAAAATGGGTGTGGCACCAGTCCCCTCCCCAGTTTCCCCTAGCCTCCCTAAAGCCACAGCAGGGAGAGAAGGCCTCCCTGCTTCCCTATTGCAAGATAAAGCGAGGAGCTCTTTTCTTCCCAAATTGGACAACCCCCTCCCCCAAGGCATGGAGGCCAGACAGATCCACTAACATCCTAGTGGCCACACTACACCCCAGCTGAAAACCCACTCACGGCTACTCAGGGCTGCTGGGCTAATATCCAAACACCGAGGGACCCGGTCTCCGCTACCTGCCCCCTCCCCACTCCCTGCCCCCATGTCATTTTTCCTCCAGGGGAGCCTGAGTCCCCTCCCAGTCTCCTGGCTAACTGCTTGGAGCACCTTCCTTCCCTCCACCCCCAGCCCCTTCACAGATCCCGTCACCATGCTGGCCTCTCAGGGGCTCCCGGTCAGGGAATCTCACTCAGGTCAGTCCTGGTGATGTGCCCCTCCCCTTAGTTCTGGGAACCAGACTGTCTCTTCAGTGTGTCCTAGGCCATAATGGGGGGTAGGGGGGAGCAGGGCTCTGCCGGCCCTGAATGAATGAGGGAATCTGGAAAATGGAACAGGTTTAGGGTAAATAGATAAACCAAGTCAGGTGAAGACTTGAAGACCCGGAACAGCCAAAGTCCAGTAGGGACCCAGCCTCAGTCCTGTCCAGGGGCCTGTGACACCAGGACTGTGCTCTGACACATGCCCTCCCTTGCCCACCCCCTTGGATGAGATCCACGACAGAGGTGGCCCTAGCAGTGCCAGGTCACTAGCACCCCTCCCCCCACAGCTGGGCTGGGTGCTTCCCCCAAACCAGTAGGGAATAGGCTGATTGCCAGGCTCAGAGCTGGGAGGCTAATGCGCCTCTCACCACATCATGCCTGCAGGGCGGCTGGGGTGGGGCTCCCCTGGAAAACCAGGGGGCTTTTATTTGAAGAAGGGTGCAGGTGGCAGAGGGACCCTCTAGGGTGAACCCAGTGGATGGGAACAGCCCTCAGGTCCAGGAGGTCCAGCCCTGCCAGGGCGCCCCTAGGTCACTGAGCCCAGGGCCTGTGTGCAGGTGAAGAAATCAAGGGTGCCCGCTGGCCTTGCTCTAGACCCCTGGAGAGCCCAGCCCAGGCAGCACGGTGGGGAGCTGGAGCAAGAAGCAGTCACAGGTATGCCCTCCCCACCATGCGCCCAGGGCACTGAGCAAAGGACCCACTCCAGGCTAGATGGTGAGTCACTGAGTGGAGAGGAGGCACTCCTCTCTCTCTATCTCTATTTGGGGATAAGGGGAGCCTCAGGACCTGGGACTCCCAAGGGTGTGCGTGTTGGGGGCCGGGATGAGGTGGGACCATATGCACGTGAAACAGCGTAAGTCAGGTCATGGCCTCGCCTGACCCCCTTTGCCGCCTGTGGAATGGGTCAACAGTCCTCCTCCCCAGGAGGCCAGGGGCAGTTGGAAGGAAGAGATGGAGGTCAGGCTGGGAGGGGGGACGGAGGCAGCCTGGGTGCGGGACAAGGCCAGGGTTTGAAAAGCAATCGGATTAATCTTTCCCATCAGGGCTCCGGGACAGAGTTCAAAGTTCCCACTTAATCTCCTGGGGGGGGAGGAGGAGGGGCGCATGCTCGGTGGGCTGCCCCCCGCCCCCACCCCTGCACACCCGGGGGTCCCGGGAGGCGCGGGGCCCCAAGTCTGCAGAGGGCAGGTCCGCTCGCTATAACCTCCCCCACAAGCCATGGGCCGGGGTGGCGGGGATGGGGTGGGGGGCGAGGGTCGAAACAGGCTGCCCGGTCCCTCGCTGGGCGGGCACGTGATACTGTTCCCCAGGCCAGGCTGGGGCAGGTGACGTGATGGCGGCGCGTTCCTACCCAGGAAAGCCCCTTGCTGGGGCGGGGGGCCGACCGAGGACCGCGGGGTCTGGGCTCTGAGATCCTGGAGGCCGCTGTGCCGCCCTGAGCCGCCCTGCCCTCCAGGAGCCCGGGAATGATGACACCTGCTGCCCCGACCCGCGTACCCCGAGTGGCTCTGGGGGTGCAGTCCAGGCCACAGCAATCTTTGGGGTTTTGTTTCGTTTTGTTGTGTTGTCTGAGTTTCACTCTGCGGCCGCGCAGCTGATGAATCGGACCACGGAGCGCCCTCGCCAGGCGGGCGGCGGGGACACGGCTCGGGGGCGCTGCGGTCCGCCCGTCTCAGCCGCGCGGGAGTCCAGGCTCCCGGGGGGGGGGGGGGGGGGGGGGGACCTCCCGGGGGCCCCCCCACCCCCGGCCCCGGACACGCGCTGCGCCCGCTGCTGGATGGGGACCCCCGGAGGGCCCCCAGCAGCTTCGGATTTCTTCCCGCCCAGCTCCGGCAGCTCCGCAAAGGCGTCCTCGCGCGGGGCCTCCCGGGCCGACTTTCAGGGGTCCCTGGCTGGCTCTGGGGTGGGGGGTGGAGAGGCCGGAGTGAGCCGCCCGCGGCGCGGTAAGCACCTGGCAAGGCTAGGCGAGCACCCCCGAGCCGGGATGAGGGGGGCAGCGGGCCAGGCAGACGGGCCAGGAGGGCCTCGAGGCTCGGGGGGGGCCCCCTACAGCCCCCGCCGGTGAGGAGCACAGAGACGCTTCCCGTTACAACCAGGGAAACTGAGGCCCAGAGAGGTTAAGCTGCCTTGTCAAGCTCAGCAAGCAGACTTTGAGCCGAGCCTTGAAAGGTGGAGAGATCTGGACGTTTGGAAGGGACGGTTGCTCGGTTGCTCGGTAGGCAAGGCAGGGAGGTGGGCCAGGATGCAGGGTGGGGCGGGGCGGGCAGTGAGCAGGGTCCGGCCAGATGCTGAGGGCCCAGCAAACATGCCCATCTGCCCGAGGGTCAGGGCTGGCTTAGCTGAGCATCTGGGGTGCAGGATGGTCAGACGGAACCCAGGGGAGCAGTGAGGAGGCTGTCGGGCGTCCGCTGGAGAGCTGTCAAGGCCGGTTGGGAGGCGCTAGGAGGGCTCCCCGGGGAGGAGGCCAGGCCTTGCGGGGTCTGTGGCAGTCGGTTCTGGGAAGAAAGTAAATATCTGCGTTTCTGTGGGGGAGGACGGGCTGGATTCCTGCGCTCTCCCTGCGCAAACCCTCATCTGCGCCCTCAAGGCCTGGCAGCGGTTGGAAGGCCAGGTGGGCCGCGGGGAGGTGTAACCGTCGGCGCTGAGGGGTGGGCTGCTGCGGAGGGGCGGACCGCAGGGCCGCGGGACTTAGGACAGGCAGCAGGGCGCCCGGCAAACGGGCTGGACCGGCTGAGGAGGGGGTACGGCCCTTGGGTGTGGCGAGCGCCCCACGCTCTGGACTCGCCGCCTCGGGGCCGGGGACCGGGAGGCCACATCCGGGGCGTCAGCCTGGGCGGGGTCTGGGGAGGCGCCGGGCGGCGGAGAGGGCAAGGGGCGTGGCCAGAGCCGGGGCCCCACCCCTGCCCCGCCGTCCTAAACTGGAGCTCAACCCCATCCCCAGCCTTTGTCAGGCCCGGCCACCGGCTGTCCTGTCCCCTCTGCCGTTCCACAGCCCGGCTGCCCTCGTCTTCACTCGGCCTCGTGCCCCGGCCTTCTCACCGCTCTAACGAGGCAGAGGCCGCGGTGGCCCCCGCCCTCCTCCGTCCCGAACGCACCCAGTCTTCCGGCGGCGAGCTCTGCTCCCCGGGAGTCAGCAGCCCCTGCGCACGGCCCGGCTAAGGGGACCCAGAGCGCCCAGTTCTGACCCCTCTGCCTCCCGAACTTCGGCCCCCACAGCCGGCTGCGTCGCCAGGCCCACTGCCCATCTCTGCCGAGGCTCCTGTGACACACCGTGCCCAACGCAGGCGCCCAGCCCAGCTTCCTCCCTGGGCGCAAACCACGTGGACCTGAGTCCCCGCCAGCTCCAGCTCCTACCGGCTGTGGGATCTGAGAACAAGCTACTTCCCTCTCCGTGCCCCATAAAATGCGGATAATAATAGTGCCCACCTCCTAGCGTGGTACCGAGGAGTCGGCAGGAAGTTCTCGGAACAGTGCCAGGCGCGGAGTCAGCTCCGAGGGCGCCTGCTTCTGAGCAGAGGACACTTTCCTTACCCGGCTCAGCCGGCTGCCCCCGGGAGACTGGGGCGGGCAGCCTCCGAGCAGGCCGTCCGCCCCCGCGGCCCCAGCCGCCCTGTGCACGTCCTGCTGCAGTCCTCGCCCGCTGAGTGTGGGGGGAAGTGAAGTCCGGGTCTAGTGAAGAGAAAACGGGGAAGTGATGGGGCTGTCCCTTGTGAGATTAGGTTATAAAAGACAGACTTGTGTCGGGGGCTCCCTCTACTCGCTGTCTTGTTCTGGGGGGAGCCCACAGCCATGCCCTGAGCACCTATCTCTGTAAACCCCCACCCCACCCCCTTTTGCCCTGGATCCCATCAGTCACCAAGTCTCAGTGGCTGTGCCTCCTGGATAACCTGGGTCCCTTTCCTCCTTCCTAGGAGCTCTCCCCACGCGTCTCCCTCCCGTCCCAGTTCAGGAACCCCAGCGGAAGTGAGCTCTTCCCGCCCTTCCTGGGCAGCCAGAGGGGTCTCCTCCAGCTCCTGTCCTTTATGCCTTCCTGCCCCTCCCCTCAGCTGAGCCCCTCCTGCCCCTGGAACTCCAGCCTTCCCACCTCGCCTCGCGCTTCCCACCTTCAGGTTCCTTTCCCCAGCAGTCCTTGCCGCTCCCTTGCTCACCCGGACTGCACACAGGGGACAAGCACGGAGCCTGGGGCTCGTCCCTACCAGTCAGAGGCTTCTTAGTCCTCCCCATCCTACCCGTCTCAGTGACCAAAAGGCGGCAGCAATGGCTGTCCTTGCGCTTCCCTGGGTTGCTGGCAGGATCAGAGAGATGCAGGCTTTGTGAAAGACGGCCATCACCCTTATTATCATTTATTATCATTGTTGTTACAAACACTCTAAAACAAGATGCTCAAAGCCATAGGATGACTATTAAGAAATGCCAGAAACTTGGGCATCTGGGTGGCTCAGTCGGTTAAGTGTCTGCCTTCTGCTCAGGTTGTGATCCCAGAATCCTGGAATGGAGCCCCATGTCGGGCTCCTTGCTTCGCGGGGGGGTGGGGGGGTGTCTGCTTCTCCCTCTCCCCCTGCTTGTGTTCCCTCTCTCGCTGTCCCTCTCTCTGTCAAATAAATAAATAAAATCTTTTTAAAATTTTAAATTAAAAAAAAGTCAAAAACCAGCAAAAATTCACTGGGCCCTTCCCTAGAGGGGCAGGCAGTGTAGGGAGGGGAGGGGAAGGCGCAGGTGGAGCCTGGGTTCAAGGTCCAGCCCATCAGCTGAATCTCCAATGAAAGGAGACTGCCAGGCCAACTCCCCCTCCTCAGACACAGTAGACACTGCTTGGGACCACCCTACTTTTTTTTTTTTAAGATTTTATTTATTTCTTTGCCAGAGAGAGACACACAGAGAGAGGGAACACAAGCAGGGGGAGTGGAAGAAGGAGAAGCAGGCTTCCCGCTGATCAGGGAGCCCAATGCGGGGCTCAATCCCAGGACCCTGGGACCATGACCTGAGCCGAAGGCAGAAGTGCAACGACTGAGCCACCCAGGCGCCCCAAGGGGCCACCCTACTTCTAGAGGCCCATGAAATGCTTCCATTTTGTTTCAAATCAGAAAGAAAGAAAGGAAGGAAGGAAGGAAGAAAAAAAGCTTTTAGGGTGAAGAAAATGTTTTATTCATCTCTACCCCAATGCAGTCAGTCCCAAGATAAAACTTTCGGGGGCGCCAGGGTTGTGAGATCAAGCCCCACGTCAGGGTCTGTGTTGGGTGTGGAAATTCCTTCAGATTCTCTCTCCCTCTCTCTCTGCCCCTCCCAATGCTCTAAAACAATTAACACAATAATAAAACTTTCATATTTTTAATCGAGGCAGGAGCCTCAGGAGGTAAAGTGTCATGGCACATGACAGTCAAATGCAGCCTGTGACCGGGGCCTGGGCCCTGAGCAAGGTTTTCACATCCCGAGTCTCTGTTTGCCTCGGGAGTGAGTGTGGTCATACACGCCCGCTGAGCATCAGGGAGCCATGCAGGCTGGGTGCTGGGCTGGGGATTCCTCCTTCCACTGTCCGGTGGGGACCTCTGATTGTCATTCTGCACCTGACCTGCAGCATAAGGGAGGCTGATGAGGTCCAGGCCTCAGGAGCAGCTGAAAAGGATTAAAAGGGGTAGAAGGAGGGGCGCCTGGGGGGCTCGGCTCGGGGCCTGGTCTCAGGGTCCTGGGATTGGCCCTGCATCGGGCCCTCTGCTCGGCGGGGAGCCTGCTTCCCCCTCTCTCTGCCTACTTGTGCTCTCTCTGTCAAATAAATAAATCTTTTTTTTTTAAGGGGGTAGAAGGAAAGCAGGGGCCCCAAGCCAAATGAGTCAGTCATACAAGGAAACCTTTGAAGAAGACAGATCTGGCTGAAGAAACCTTTTTCCTCCTTCTCAGCTGGTGAAACAGAGACGCGGGAGTTGTCTGTGGTAGGCCGAGCCTCCCAAGGAAGGAGCGAGTGGAGCAGGACGGGGGACAGGGGCCTTCCCAAATCCTCTCAACAGCCCAGTGACCTGGGGCAGGCTGGCCCAGCACTTTCCTGCCTCAGTGCCTCTCTGTGACCTGGGGGCACCTCGCTCACCTGCCTTCCAGGCAAGGAAGCTGCTGTTAGAGGGGTTCGGTGGTGGACGAGGGCTGTACCCAAGGACCTGCTCTCCTGGCTCGGACGGCCCCTCTCTCTCAGGGAGTGTACTGCTGCACCCAGAAGACGCTCAGAGGAGTTTTGCACAGCCTGATGAAAGGGCCAGGGGAGTGTCGGGCGCAGGAAGTCTTTCCTAGGTATCCCAATACAGAGAGTTATGGCCTGGGAGAGCCCGCAGCGACTGTCACCCAGCACACTGCACAGACACGCAGGCATTCGCTTAGACACTGCAGGGGGACACACACAACCTGTGGAGAGACGCACAGCAGGGGAACAACACTCTCCAGCCCCCTCCGATCTGGCCTCTTCCGTTCCCAAGTCAGACGCTGCCCACCTGCGCACCTGGGACAAAGCCAGAGAGGCAGCGCCTACCCTTGGTAAGAGATGCGCTTGGCCTGCCACCCCCAGCCCATAGTGCCACCGAGACCCCCCACTTAGTGCAGCGTGGGAGCACGGTGGAGAGGGCCTCCCGGGCAGCCCTGCTCGCCTCTGGGCCCTAGCTCCCTCCTAGCCTGCTGGGAGAACCGGGTATGGATGGGGGTGCTCCCCCCACCAACGACCCCAGCCGCCTCCCTTCGGGGTACGGGCTGCAGAGAAGGTGGCCAGGAGACCTCGCCGAAGTGCAGCGTCCTCCAAAGTGTGTCTGGAAACTCCTGTGGGCCCTCAGAGGCTTGGGGGACGGGGGGCAAGGGGAGGGCTGAATGCCACAGGGCCTCAGTTTCTTCCTGTAAGACAGGCCCGGAACCAAGAGGCCCCGTGCAGGCTGGGGGTGGGGTCAGGCGTGGGCGTTAGCAGGAGCCAGACGGAGGAGGAGGAGCCGGACGGGGAGGGGTGCGGGGGGGAGGGGGAAGCCAGCCGCCTCAGGCTCCCCAAAAAGGGCCTCCAGCCTCCCAGCTACCGCGCCCTCTCTCCAGGAGGCAGGCAAAGCCCGGGTGGAGGAGGGGAGGGGGTCGTCTTGGGGTCGCGTGGTGGGGGTGTACCCCTCGCCAGCCTCCAAGGCCCAGAGGAGCTCTGGGACAGATCCCTGGCCATCTGCAAGGCCTGGGCCTCCCACCTCCGTAGAATGAGAGGCTTCTGGCTCCCTGCCTGCCTGCCAGCTGCCTCTGGGGCCCCTGGGCGCTGGGGTCCACTGCGTTCAGAAGCTGTCCCCAAAGCTACTACCTTTACGTTCTCTCCAGGTCGCAGAGGTGTTCCCAAAACCCTGGACTTCACTGGGATCCCCGTGTCTGCAGTTCCTGCCCTCTGAGGCTCCGTGGCCGCTGGGCTGTGGAAGGAGACCTCCCCACTCCCACCCCTCTGGGCTATGTGAAAAGCCAGGCCAGGCACCCTGGACACCCCTGCTTGGGGCACTGAGGAACGGGTACATGCTGGGCCTCTGGACAGCCATGGTCATGGGCATGTGGCAATGCCCAGGGCCCATCCCAGGCCAGGGAGGAGCTTCCTTGACTAGAGCATGAAGTGATTCCCTCATTGGATCCTGGACCCCTGGGAGCTGGACACTGGGGCTGGGTCCAGGCCCAGAGGAGGGGATCTGAGCCCCAGGGGTGGGCCCAGCCAGCTGGCCACCTGGCAGAGTCCCACCCTGGGGCCTGGTAGTCTATGCTACATAAGACTCTGGGGGACGGAGCAAAGCCCCAGCGTTTCACAGGTCCCCGGGACTCAGTCTCCAGCCTGGGGAATGGGAACAACTCCATCTCAAGGGCTCTGTCGAGGACCTGCTCCCAGCAGGGAAGAGCCAGCCTGGCTCGTGGCCTGCCAGGCCCTGCTTCCCTGCATTAACCGGGTGGCCTTGGGAAGGTGGAACAGAGAACTTGGCTGGAGCCAAGAACTTCAAAGGGTGGGGCTGAGGCTGGCGCCTAAACATCTGGAACCTTCTACAAAATCCAGGTCCACTGTGGGGCGGGGCTTGGGGAACCTGGCCCGCCCACCTGCAGTGGGGGGAGGCTGGGTGGGCACTGCAGGCGGCTGGAAGGCTGTAGCTGGCCTCAGGTACGGGTTCTGCCCATGGCCTGTTTCTCCATAGGTATCCTGGGCGCCCAAGGTCACCCTTGGCCCCACCTGACCCCCGGGGCCAGCCCCCCCCAACCCCCGCACCCCACCCCCTGCACAGCCCATCTCTGCAGAAAGCACCTCCCTCCCTGCGCAGACCGCTCCTGTCCCCCCACGGCCAGGTCCTGCACACTGCTCAGTCATTGTGCGGTCTGCCTCTCCTAAATATTCGCCGCTCCTGCCTTTGCTTCTCCTCTACGCCCCCCAAGCAGGTACCCCTCTGAGGGCAGCCCCTCCCCTCCCCTCTGGGAGGATGTGGCCCCAAGGGCCTCCCGGCAAGTGCTTGTGGAAAGCAGAAAGTGTGAATGGACGAAACACACCAATCAACAGATGCCATTCGCAGCCCCACAAGAATCCCATGTTATCCCCATTTTACCAGTGAAGTGAACCCAGAGAGGTTAAGTGACTTGCCTAAAGCCACACAGCCCTGAAATGGCAGAATTGATTTGAAGCGGGGTCAGTGAGTCTTGGGCACTGGGCCTCCCCCTGGACCTCCTGGGGCCCTGACAAGATGCAGGGGGAGACCCTGTGGCCCTCACAGCCAGGCTGACAGATAGAGGGACAGAGAAGTGCCATGGGAGGAGGGCGAGCTGGTCCTGCTTCCTCTCCTGCCTGAGAAAGGAAGTTGTTCACATCAGGAACCCATGAGAGGGGGATTCAGATACCAAAAGAGCAGGTTGGGCCTGGGCCTGGGCCCACAGAGACCATGGAGGCCCCCAAGGGTCTTGGTCCAGGGTCCTGACTGGGGGCAGGATTGGACAGTGGTCCCCTGCCTTGAGTCCCGAGGGGCCGACTGTGTTGGGCCTCCCTGATGCTCGTGCCCCAGCCAGCGCCCTGAGGTGTTCCCTTGTTTACTCCACAGCAGCTGAGGCGTACGGGATCGAAGGACCCCCAGGAGCCTTCGCCAGCCCTGTCCCCCTCAGAGGGCCTCACCCCCCACCCCTCCCCGGGGAAAGAAAAAGTAAAAAAAAGAAAGGATCTCACTTAACCTCACAGCTCCTGGTTTTGCAGATGAAGAATAGGAGGCAGAGAGAGGCTGTGTGCCTTGGCAGCGGCTGCACGTCTCACGGTGTAAGTTCAGGATCTGAACAAAGGTTATCCGGCCCAGAATCCTGTTCTGAATCACTAAGTTCACGGGACTTTTGTATGAAACAGCTTGAGCTCCATCTTGAAATCGGGAGAATGTCCTTCCTGCCTCCCTGGGCCCCTGACTCTGTCCCACAGCAGACCCAGGTGCTCCTGGGTGCTTCCTCAGACCTGGAAAACGCCTAAGAAATCGGCTGTGACGGGTACACGCTTCCCGGCTACCTGACAGCTGGGGTCACCCCACGCTGAAGACAGAGAGGGAGACAAATCCTAAGAGACTCTTAACTCTAGGAACAAACTGAGGTTGCGGGAGGGGAAGGGGTGGGGGGCGGGGTAACTGGGTGATAGGCATCAAGGAGGACCCGTGATGGCATGAGCCTTGGGTGTCACATGCAACTGATGAATCATTGACCTCTACCTCTGAAACGAATAAATATAGTGTATGCCAGCTAAATAGAATTTAAATTTAAAAGGAGGAGAAGGAGAAGAAGAAGAAACTCGTGGGGCGCCCGGGTGGCTCAGTTGGTTAAGTCTCCAACTCTTGATTTCAGCTCAGGTCATCATTTCAGGGTCATGAGCTCGAGCCCCAGTCAGGCTCTGCACTCAGCCCGGAGTCTGCTTGTCCCTCTCCCTCTGCCCCCTATCTCCTGTCCCCATTCTCTCTCAAATAAAGAAAGAAAGAAATATTTATTTAAAAACAAATTAAGGGGCACCCAGAGGGCTCATTGGGTTAAAGCCTCTGCCTTCGGCTCAGGTCATGATCCCAGGGTCCTGGGATCAAGCCCCACATCAGGCTCTCTGCTCAGCGGGGAGCCTGCTTCCCCCTCTCTCTCTGCCTGCCTCTCTGCCTACTTGTGATCTCTGTCTGCCAAATAAATAAATAAAATCTCAAATAAAAGAGAGAGAGAGAAAGAAGACCTCTCTTTAAAACAAAACAAAACAAAAAAAGAATTAAGATAGTTCCCAGTCTCTGTAATACTTAGGTGTGGTCATGTGACTGAACTTTGGCCTGGATGTAAATATAGTGTTTGACATTAGGAAGCGTTCCTAAAGGGCAGGACACACCCTACTCCCCTTCCTTCTGCTGTTGCCTGTAATACAGATCTAATGGCAGGAGCCTCGGCAGCCATTTTGGACTGTGAAGTGATCTCGGAAATGAAAACTCTGCATGGCTGAGCCACAGTATAGAAGGAGCCCAGGCTCCTGGCACCATGATACTGCTTGACATAGAATCCCTGGCCACCTACAAACATCTTTCTTTCTTTTTTTTCCAAGATTTTTATGTATTTATTTGAGAGTGATATACATACACGCAAGAGACAGCACAGAGGGAGAGAGAGAAGCAGACTCCCCACTGAGCAGGGAGCCCAACGAGGGACTCGGTCCCAGGACCCTGGGATCTTGACCTGAGCCGAAGGCAGACACTTCACCGACTGAACCACCCAGGCGCCCCCACCTATAAACATCTTGAGTGAGAAAGAAACCTAAACTTTCATCCTGTCTAAGCCATCGTTTTGGGGTTTCTTCTGGGTCTGTTTGACTCAGTCCAATGCTCTTCTCACTGTCCTGGGGGCCTCGGTCATCCCTGGGGCACCCCGGGCTCCAGGGCTCAAGGAGTAGCTGCACCCCTCTCCAGGCCCTTGGGGCAAGTGAGAGAAGCAGCAGGTGTCCTCTTTCCAGGACACTGCCTGGTGATGGCTGGACAGCTGGGATCACGGTCAAGCCCAGGGGAGCACGAGGGCCTGGGGCCACAGTCCCCTTACCAGGCAGGCCTCCTTGATGCAGACTGGCTGGGTCTGAGGACCTGGGGGAGTTGGGGGGGGGCACTCCACAGGACAGCCACGAGGGTTCCTGGCTTCTCACAGGAGGGAAATCAAATGCGAGCCAAGCAGAAGGCCAGAGCAGAGTTTATCAAAGGCACAGAGAGCGGGTATAGACAGTGTCTGGGGGACGCAGAAAGCAGAGGGAGTCTGGTTTGCTTGGGGTCCAGGGTAT
Organism: Taxidea taxus jeffersonii; assembly: GCA_003697995.1. Classification (NCBI taxonomy): domain Eukaryota; kingdom Metazoa; phylum Chordata; class Mammalia; order Carnivora; family Mustelidae; genus Taxidea; species Taxidea taxus. The sequence continues at coordinate 38,390 of RCUC01168611.1, forward strand.
TCATGAGGATTGTGGTCCCATGCACACGTCTTTTCAGGCATCTAGGCACAAAGACGAGTGTTTGGGTGTCCTCCCAAAGTCGGCTATGCCCTGGAGCCAGGGGAGTTGGTGAGTCAGGGGTCTTGGAAAGGATGACGCAGCCAGTCACTCCTTAGATGTTATCTGTCGCGCTAGAAAATTCCAAAGAAGTCGCTAAGTCCTTGACCTCTTTAAGGAAGACATACAATATCTGTTTTGTAGGGGGTGTGTGAAGTAGGGGTGTAGGTCCTAGCAAGCACAGAGGGAGGAGGAAACCAGTCTTCTGGGGGTCCCTGCCAGTGTCCTCTCCCTCCCCCTTCCCCTTCCCCTACCTTTCTGTGCTGTCCGGGCCCCTGGCCTCTCTGGCTTCAGTTCTGCCTTCCAAGCCCTGCCTGCCTCCCTCCCACACTGCTGTGGCTCAGAGATAACAAACAAGCAGGACCCTGGAGCAGGAGGCTGGCGTTCCTATGGCCGACCTTGGGGGTTTGGGAGGGCAGCCACCAATGACCCCCTTGCTGACCTGTTCCTATTCCAGAGGACTGAGCCTTTCATTTGGTAAGTCATCATGAAGCTTGTCACAAGGTAGGCTGGTCCTTTCTCCCTGAAGCGGCAGACGGAACATAACCTTCTCGAACTTTCCAACCATGCTTCCTAAATTGTGGAGGCCAGTGAACTCGGAAGATGGGACCAGCTGCCAGTACAAAATCCTCAGTTGACTGAAGAATCCTCGTGGGGGTGGCAGTCTGCCCTCCTATCAGGGAATGAAGTAATGGTGCTGAGTAATGAAGAAGTGAGTTTTTATGCCTTCACTTGCTTCCCTGCCTCCTACCCGAAATGTCTGAGTCAGCCTGATACTCTGGAAGCAGATCCATGTCCGCCCTGTGGCGATGCTCCCCCATCGCACACTCCTCGGTGAGAGACAACGTTGCAGGAGGGCATGAGTTCTGTGGTCAGAGTGACTCGTTTCCATTTGTGGCCCCGATGCTGTCAGCTGTGTGACCCTGGGAAGGTCACTTAACCTCTCTGAGCCTCCAGGAAGCCACTGGGAGACTTCTCTCTGGGGCCAGGTCCCCTCCCTCCTGGTGCCCTGACTTCCAGGCTCCTCAGCCTGCTGCTTAGGACCCAGGGCCGAGGTCGATAAGAGCTCCCCTGCCCTCCTCCCCCGGCCCCTAGCGCCCCCCAACCTACTTTCTGCTTCTGAATTTCAGGACTCTGTGTATCTCATCTGAGTGGAATCAGGCGGGATTCGTGCTTCTGCGGCTGGTCTGTGGCCCGTGCCAGCATTTCCGCACGTTTTAGGACTGACAGTTCATTGTACAGCTAGACTGCATTTTGTTTATCATTCATCTGGGTCTTTAAATTTTTAATTTATTATTATTTTTAAAGATTTTATTTATCTACTTGACAGAGAGAGAGAGCCAGAGACCACAAGCAGGGGGAGAGGCAGGCAGAGGGAGAGGGAGAAGCAGGCTTTCCTGCCATCAAGGAGCCCCATGCGGGGCTGGATGCCAGGACCCCTGGGATCATGACCTGAGCTGAAGGCAGACACGGAAACAACTGAGCCACCCAAGCGCCCCTCAACTGGTTTTTTTTTTTTTTAATGTTTAGGTTTTATTCATTTATTTGGGAGAGAGAGAAGCTGGGAGAGAGACAGAGGGAGAGGGAGAGGGAGAATCTTAATTAAAAAAAATTTTTTTTAGGAATTTGAGACACAGAGAGAGATGAGTGGAGGCAGGCAGAGGGAGAGGGAGCCGCAGACCCCCGCTGAGCTGGGAGCCAGGTGCGGGGCTCGATCTCATGACTCTGAGATCGCGACCTGAGGTGAAGGACCCTTCACCGCCGGAGCCGCCAGGCGCCCCGCTCCGGTCACCTGTGGACGGACACTGGGTCCCCCACCTGCGGCCGGGTGCGGGCCGCGGCGCTGGGACACGGGTGCGGGGACCAGGAGCCTCGTCTTGGTGGGACCTCAGGGGGCCCCGGAGTGCCCAGGTGCGTTGCGCGTGGCCCTGAGTGGCAGTGGCACCTGAAGCGATTCGGCGATTCACGGACACGTTCAAGGTGACGGGAGGGCCGCGCGGGCCTGGGCACGGCTTGGGTTGGAGAAGTCTGAGGTGGGCCGAGCGGACGCCTACCCCAGGCCTCGCCCCCTGGCCTCAACCCCGCCGGCCGCACTGGGACCCACGACGGCCAGAAGCCACCCCTGCCCCACAGGTCCGCCTGGGGCTGTTTTGACTCGGGTCCCGGGGGGCATCGGATTGGCTCTGCTCTCACCAGGCCGTTCCTGACTGGCCACTGGCGGTCGGGATGGGCTCCCCCGGGTCAGGTGTCCGTGCCTGGTCCAGCCAGCCGCGGGGCCTGTGGTCTCCCCCATGCCGCGGGCAGGTTCCCGGCCCCTGGGGCTTGTCCTGCGCACCTGATGTCCCCTGGTGGTGTGATGGGGGCTGCCGGGAGGGGGACCTGGAGGGCCCCAGGAGGATGAAGGTCAAGGTCTGAGCTGACCAAGCTTGACCATGACCAAGGGTGGTTGGGGGAGCATTCGTGTCTCTGGGCTGAGCCTCCCAGGTGCCCCCTCTTCTTCTTCTTTTTTTTTTTTTTAAGATTTTATTTAGTTATTTGTCAGAGCGAGCGAGCACAGGCAGACAGAGAGGCAGGCAGAGGCAGAGGAGAAGCAGGCTCCCCGCCGAGCAAGGAGCCCGATGTGGGACTCGATCCCAGGACGCTGGGATCATGACCTGAGCCCAAGGCAGCCGCTTAACCAACTGAGCCACCCAGGCGTCCCCCGGGTGCCCCTTCTAACAAGACACCTGAGTCTTGGCGCCTGGGGAGTTGGTTAGTGTAGGGACAGGAGAGGGGGTGTGTTTTGAAGGGGTGTTCCAGGGTCTCCCCAGACGCTGCTCTTCTCCTGGGCAGGGCCCTCTTGTGCCCTCCAGCCAGCGCCCCTTTTCTCACTCAGGGGGCCCCCACAGTGAGAACTTCAGCTCCTGTGCTTTTTTTGACCCGGCCTCAAGTCCTAGGGTGTCCTCTTTGGGGTCTAGGTCTCTGCACTGACTCTTCGGTGAGTGTCAGCGTGCAGGGACCTGAGGGTACCCCTGCCCTTGGGCTCCAGGCTCAAGAGAGCGCTACCCTGTCCCCCTGCGGGGCTGGGCTGGGGGAGGCTGTTCCCGCCCCACCGCCCCACTGCCTGGTACTTCTCCCTGGAGATCCTTCATCCCTGAAGTGTCTGCCAGGGGCTGGGCCCCACCCCAACAGAGGAGCGTCTCTAATTGTTCAGGACTAATTGCACGCTTCACCTGCACAGCTGGGTGGGGCCTCCCCTGGGACCTGGGCTTGTTATTGGAGGGAAACAGATTTCCCCAGTTTGGGAGAATGCATACTGGGGGG